>WOXC01007470.1:1267500-1492500 GCA_011680675.1 Gymnobelideus leadbeateri | reverse complement strand
AATGAAGACAGAAGCCATTAATAAGGTATCATATTTGAATGAGCACAAAAGTATCAATACCATTTCCTGACTTACTCCTTACCAGAATACATCAGTTGAGAAAAAATATTAGCAGGGCACAAAAACAATACTATGTCCTTTTTGCCTAACAGGAGTTTTTAGACGGAATCATAATTTGTATAGAATCATTAACAAGTTATGTTTTTTCACCATAATCTCAATAATGTACACATTAGAGAGGCTGACCAATGTGAATATTATCATGTCCTTGTAATTCCAAGGGATATGATAGAGAAAAGAAAGAGTGGAGGAGGGAAATGCATTCTACTTCCCAGAGACTTATTGATTCCCAATGTCTTCTCCCAATTAGACTTCTCTTCCCAATTCTCATCTGTTTTTCTTCAGACATCTTTCTTTTTCCCTCTCCAGTGGACCAGGTTAATATCTGGAAAAAAGAAAGATCTGAAGATGGCAGGATTGTCCCCATAAGTACAGATTGCCAACCCACTTGCATGACAGAGACAGAGAGACACAGAAAGAGAAAGATGGAAGGAGAAAGAGATGAAAATAGAGGTAGAGATGAAACTAGAGACATATACACATATATAATGCATAAACATATATGTATAATATATACACAAACACATGGTGCAGCTAAGTAACACTACAAGACATAGAGTCCTGGGCCTGGAGTCAGGAAGACCCATCTTCCTGAGTTCAAATCCAGCCTCAGACAAACCATTTCAGTATCTTTGCCCAGAAAATGCCAAATGGGGTCATACAGGGTTGGACATGACTGAAAACTGACTGAACTACAACATATACATGTGTGCATGTATGTGTATCATATGAAGTATAGTGGATTATGTGCCTCCCATGAGGCAAGAATCTTATGTGTGTGTGTGTGTGTGTGTGTGTGTATGTGTGTGTGTGTGTGTGTGTGTGTGTGATTCCTGACATCTAGCACAGGATTCTTCCCACAGAAGGTGCTTTGTTGAATGAGTGAATGAATGAAATATATGCACACTAGATTTAGGTCTTAGAACATCTGGGTTAGAATCCAGGTTCTGGCACTTTCTAGCTCTGTGGTGATAGGTAAGTTATTTAATTTCTCTTCATCTCAGTTTTCTCTTCTGTAAGACTATAGTGGTAATAGTTCCAATTCCTGATCCCAGAGCAGCTGGAAGGTCAACACTTTGTATGACATTTAATCCACAACAACCCTATGAGACTTGTTGATAATATTACCCGATGAGGAGAAAAGCTCCTCCCCACAATAGATGACTTCCTTGAATTCTCTTGCCAGTAGGATTCTCTACTTAATATGGAAAGGCCAAGGGAATGAAAGCTGGTTCTCCAAAGAGATGGTCTTGGGTGCCTGGCTTTAAGTTGATCACATGCCCTCTGGAGCCACATAAGGAGAAATGAAACATGAAGGCAGCCAGGGATGATTCAAGCCCTTGTTCTTCATGGAGGCTAAGGATTCTTGGAAATCTTAGAGCCATCCCCACACAAGCCCAGCCCCACCAAGGCTAAGCTTTGATATTCAAGTAAAAGGAGTGTTGTATGGAAGGAGAGGAAGAGGAATGAGTTGTTAGGTTGCCTATAAAGGAGCTATCTCTAAGAGCAGTTATTGAAGACCCCTACATACTCAAAATCCTCTTTTTTCTGGAGATTTTGACCTGTTTCAGCCCCTGAATTTGAACTATGATTTACTATTTCCTCTGTTTCTCCTAACTCCAAATCAACAAAATATCCCCCAGAGATGACTTGGAAGACTGTGATACCAGGATCCTTGTACAAAATTCACACATACAAAGAAAGAAGGGAAGGTTGGTGGAGCTGGAACCTGGCAGTTCTGGTACAATCTAAGGGTGCTGGACTTGAAGTAGGAGGATGTGAGTTCTGCATTCTCACTCTCTGTGTGATTTTAAATGCGGGGGGGCGGATCTCTAAGTCTTAGTTTCCTCATCTGTAAAATGAAGCTGTATTAGATGCCCTCTATAATCCCTTCCAGTCCTAAAACTATGATCCTAGTACTTCCAAAGTTTCTTTTAAAAATGTGTACACAGAGGCCTGATCAACGTGGCGGCAAGTTGACTCACCAACCACAAGGGCCACTGCCAGGCCTATCACCGCAGAGCTGCGACTGGACTGAGCAGGGCAAGAGTCAAATGCAGGGCCCCTGGGAGGGGCAGCAGCTACTCCTGGGACTACCAATCTACAGCCCAGAAATTTAAAAAGCCCCTATCTGAACCTCCAGGGACCAGGATGGTAGAGTGAAACTTGGCTGCTCCAATACCCGCCTCTGACCCTGAAAACATAGTAATTATTGCCCCAGGGCAAAACCTTAAACAGTAAAGGCTTGGGAACCCTAGAGGAAGGGCGTGGAAGCAAACAACTTAATAAAGAAAAAAAATGTTTTTAAATAAAAATGTGTACTCAGGAGCAGCTAGGAGGCACAGTGACCCCGGAGTCAGGAGGACCTCACTTCAAATCCAGATTCAAACAAACATTTAATGGCTGTGTAACCTTGCTGTCAAGTCACTTAATCCTGATTGCCTAAAAGAAATATTTATGCTCATGTCTTTTGCTATTGTATCACATTCATTTCTGAACGAATTGCTTCTTCCACCTTGTCTACCCAGAGAATGATGTAAAAAAATTTATTTCAAGGCAGAAAGAGCCTTTCAACAAAATCCTTTGCCACATGTGCTAAGTTTGTACCCATTTTCTCCTGGACTCTGCATTTACTTGTGGAACAACATGTCACAGCTAAGGGCAAAGCATATCAGATTTCACTGATAGATTTCAGTAAACAGATTTCACTAAACACACTAATCTCAAAGCATATCATATTTCAAACATTCAGGAGCTCCACAAACATTGATGCTCTTTTTTTTTTTTTTTTTTTGCTTTTTGGAGGGCAATTGGGTTTAAGTAACTTGGCCAAGGTCACACGGCTAGGTTTTTGTTTGTGTGTGCGTTAAGTGTCTGAGGCCGGATCCAAACTCAGGTCCTTCTGACTCCAGGGCCAACGCTCTACTCACTGCGCCACCTAGCCGCCCCTTGATGCTCTTATTTAAGGGGAACAAAATATGCCTGAGTCTCCTGACCTTCCCATAGGGTTTACAACTTAAATTTTTAGTGTACCTTGATTCCCCATAGCAGAGGTGGTACATATTGAACTACATAGCCACTGAGATCCCTTCCAACTCTGAAATTCTGTAATTCTGTGTTTGAGTCTCGCATTGGTTACCAGATCATTTGTGTTCCTTTGAAAATAATTCATTTTCATATTTTTTACACATTTTTACACATTCAATCACTGTCAGTGATCAATTTCCTTAAGCTAGCCCAAGTGTGCATTTAGTGTTGTTGACTGACTGACTGCTAGATGATAAGGTTGTGAAGTAGAGGCAGTGTGGTACAGTGGATAGACAGCCAGTATTGGAGTTAAAAAGACCTGGGTTAAAGTATTCCCTCTGCCACACCCTGGCTGTATGACCCTGATCAAGTCATTTCATGGGGCAGCTAGATGGTACAGTAAATAGAGTTCTGGGCCTGGAGTCTGGAAGATCTGAGTTCAAATCTGACCTCAGACACTAGCTGTGTGACCCTGGACAAATTCTGTAACCACTATTTGCCTCAGTTATCCATTCATTAAAAATGTTGACACTAGAGAAAAAATGGTGAACCACTTCAGTATCTTTGTCAAGAAAACCCTGTGACTGAACAACTGAGCAACAACAAAGATGATGAGGGGACTAAATGACAGGTCATGTGAAGACTGTTTGAAGTAATTAGAAAATGTTTGTCCTGGAGAACAGTTTAAGGAGAGAGTTCTCATTACTTTCAGCTATTTGAAGGATGGTCATCGGATAGAGTGCCAGCCTGAAGTCAGGAAGACTTGATTTCAAATCCAGTTTCAGACACTTACTAGCTGTGTGATCCTGGGAAAGTCACTTCACCTTGTTTGCCTCAGTTTCCTCATCTGTAAAATGACTTGAAGGAAATTACAAAGCCCTCTAGTATTTTTGCCAAGAAAGCCCCAAATGGGGCCACTTAGGGTCTGACTTGACTGAATGACTGATCAACAATGATGATGATGACAATGATGGTTTTCTGTCAAAGTCACTGAAGGTATCCAGCCTAAATAATGTTTTAGGTAGAGGTTAGAATACATGAAAGCCCAGGTTCTTTCCAATTCTGAGATTCTATGAAACAGGGTCTAAGGGGAAAAATGCAAATACAATTTATTTTTTTGTCGTTGATTTTTTTTCATTTTTGGCAAGGCAATCAGGATTAAGTGACTTGCCCAGGGTCACACAGATAGTAAATGTCAAGGGTCTTAAGCCGGATTTGACCTGACTCCAGAATTCTATCCACTGCACCATATAACTCTTTCTTTCTTTCTTTCTTTCCTTCTTTCTTTCTTTCTTTCTTTCTTTCTTTCTTTCTTCCTTCCTTCCTTCCTTCCTTCCTCCTTTCCTTCCTTCCTTCCTTTCTTCCTTTCTCTGTCTTCCTTCATTATTAATTTATTTTAAACTTAAATACACAATAAGAAAAGAAAAACAAACATATAAATTTAAATACAAAAGAAAAAAAGCATTACCATGCACAAAGCAGAACATGAGAAGATTCAAAATATACAGCAATAAATTTCCATTTCAAGAAAGTGCACACAATAAATACTATGCATTGTGCTTAGAGTCGTCCATCTTTTCTTTGCTTCCTTGTAAGTCTTTTGTTCTCTGCTGTGCACATTTTACTCTGGTTTTTTTCCTACTTCCTTCCTCTCCTCCCAAGAAGGCTACAATTAAGTGTAGTTATATTTTTATTATACACACACACACACGCACACACACATATATGTGTGCGTGCGTGTGTGTGTGCGTGTGTGTGTGTTTATGTATGTACATACACATATACACATATGCATATACACGTACATACATATACAAATATACACAGAAAGATATATAACATACATATATATGTACATACCCTTACATACATATACAAATACTTAGATATCTATAATCATACTCATATATAGACATACACATTCATATGCATCTATGTAAGACCATACTATACTTATTTGCCCTGTTTCCCCGAGGATGGGTAACCTGTCCAAAAGTCCAAGTCTTTCTATATTTTTTTAAGTCCACAAATCTAAGTCCTTTACCGCAGCAATATTCCAACCTTATACAGGCTAGTTATTTTAAATAATCAAAAATGATATTGATTAATATGACTGACATATAGTGTGGTTTCCCTATTTTTGTCTTTTGATTGAATCTATCTTAGCTCTAACTTTGTCTGAGCTCATGATTACAACCCCTGTTGTTTTTTTTCTTAGTAAATTCTACTCATACAAATACACTTTAGGAAGCAGCTTCTCTAGACATCTTTCTTCTTTCTAGTTCCAGATAAGATAGCAGAGCCAGGTAAGAAACTTTCTTATAAAAGAGATGATTACCTAGAATAATAAAGATAGTGAAATGCAAAATAAAGTCAGCACAATTGAGATTAAAATGTAATTGGGTGGGGGAATAGGGTTGGTAACCATGTAAATTACGTGTCTTCATAAAGATCTGTCTAGATGTTGCTGACAGGAAGAAGTAAATAGATATCTCTAGAGTCTCTTCTGCCCATATTTCTCCAAGGGAGATTTTTATTCTGGCCAGGAGGAGAAATAGGAAATTGTCCCAGAAACTGGACACTCTGTTCTTCTCCAAAGCAAGTAGACCAGGAAAGAATTATATCTACTTTCCCCCCTCCCCTCAGTCCCAAATATTGTTTGTCCAGCAGAAATGTTTTTAGAGTCTCAATTCACTGCTGATCATATACCTTAGCAGGGAAGTAGTGGCTTGAGTTATACTTCCAAGTTGTTCATTCAAGGAGGGTGCTGGAGCCAGCTGGTTCCGCTCTCTAGGACCAGCTGTTAAATGTTCAACATGAGGATGTACACCTTGGTAATCATCAAAAGCAATAAATCAGGGCTTGCTCTACTCTTTTAAGGTATTGTTAATAATGCAAATTAAACTGAAACATGTCTCCTGTATTTTTTGAAGAAACAATTGTTAAACATTCACCAGCACATCCCTGCTTCACCCCCTTCTCACCACAAAGAATAGATTTAGGGAACAGTACATAAGCCACTTTATTTAAGCAGATAGCAAATAAATCAAAAAAGACAAAGAAATAAGATAATACATAGATAGAAGAATGAGAATACATAGAAATAAGATAATACAAAGCAACACATAAGGTATATGAGCTCTCCACTGAAAGCAAGATATCTCAATCAAAAGACAGTCCAACCTCTTATTCAAGGGGACTTCCCCTTGAATCTCTGTTGTAACAAACTGTGGATGAGGACATGATGGAGGTGCCAGTTCCTCCACATACTGACTCTTCCCAGAATTTCTCTTTCCCTGAAGGAACCCCATGTCTTCTTTCCTGAAGATGGAAGCCAAGATGACTAGGATCTCAATTGAGAATTCTGCTCCTCAAATAGTTATGGAACACTGAGCATCGATCTTCACCAATGGGGTTGGTTGGTTGGTTGGTTGGTTGTTGTCCTTTGTTTTCAAAGAGGACCAAAATGACATCACTATGCTAGAGTCAAGTTACAGTATGATTGACTGGGACTGATAAGACCAATATGAACTCAGAATGCTCTACCACAGGTTGGGCACAAACAGTCCATGTGAACATTTGGGGTGGATTCTCTAAATTTGTGCATCCTGCATTTCCTTGAAGCTGTTTCAATTCTGCTTTGCTCATAGAGTATAACACCTTCTCTGATGTGGGCATGCCATGCTGAACTGTTCTGTACCAGTGTCTCCTATGTCACATAATCAATTCTAAAGCTCTTAAGAGAGACCTTGAGAGTGTCCTTATATCACTTCTGACCTCCAGGTACACACTTGCCCTGTGTGAGTTCTCCGTAAAATAGTCTTTTTGGCAAGCAAACATTTTCCATTCAGACAATGTGGCCAGCCCATTGGAGTTGCACTCTCTGAAACAGAGTTTGAATTCTTGGCAATTTAGCTCAATTAAGGATTTCAGTGCCTGGTACCTTATCCTGCCTAGTGATCTTCAGAATCTTCCTAAGACAATTCAAATGGAAGCAATTCAGTTTCCTGGTATGGGGATGCCAAAGTCAAAACTGCTATATCCAGAGATTTAAAGAAAAATTTGAATTAGTCTTAAGCCCCAAAGAATTCCTAGAAAAGCTCAAAAATAAGAATTTTAAAAATCAAATAAGAGAGGTAGAGGAAAATTGGGGAAAAGAAATAAGTGATATAAGAAAATAATGAAAAGGAAGCAACAGCTTGGTAAAGGAGGCACCAAAAAATGCTGAAGAAAATAATACCTTAAAAAAGCAGAATAGGTCAAATGGTAAAAGTGGTACCAAAATCCAGTGACAAGAAGTATGCCTTGAAAAGTAAATTAGTCAAATGGGAAAAGATATACAAAAATTCACTGAAGAGAACAACTCCTTAAAAGTAGATTGGTTAAATGGAAAAAGAGGTACAAAAAGTCACTCAAGAAAATAATTTCTTAAAAGTTAGAATTGGGCAAATGGAAGCAAATGACTTTATTGAAACATCAAGAAATAATCAAACAAAGTCAAAAGAATGAAAAAATAGCAGAAAGTGTGAAATATTTCTTTAGAAAAATAACTAACCTGGAAAATAGATTCAGGGGAGATAATTTAAGAATCATTTGGATTACCTAAAAGTCTTTATTTTAAAAAGGAGCCTAGACAACATCTTTCAAGAAATTATCAAGGAAAACTGCCCTGATATTCTAGAACCAGAGGGTAAAATAGAAATTGAAAGAATCCATTGATCATCTCCTGAAAGAGACCCCAAGATGAAAACTCCCAGGAATATTATAGCCAAATTCCAGACCTCCAAGATCAAGGAGAAAATACTGCACGCAGTCAAAGAGAAAATAATTCAAATATCTTGGAGCCACAGTTAGGACAACACAAGATTTAGCAACTTCTACTTCAAGGATAGGAAAACCTGGAATATGATATTCTGGAGGGTAAAGGAGTTAGGATTACAACTGAAAATCACCTACCCAGCAAAATTGAGCATAAGCCTTTGGGGGTAAAAATGGATATTGAATGAAATAGAGGACTTTCAAGCATTCCTGATAAAAAGACCAGAACTGAATAGAAAATTTGACTTTCAAATACAAAATGGAAAAGAAGCACAAAAAGATAAACAGGAAAGAGAAATCATAAGGGATTTGATAAGGTTAAGCTATTTATATTCCTACATGGGAAGGTTATATTTATAACTCCTAAAAGCTTTCTCATTATTAGTACAGTTACAGTATACAGAGACAGACAGCAGAGGCATGAGTTGAATGTGATGGTATGATTACCAGAAAAAAAGAAAAAAAATTAAGGAATGAAAAAGAAGAACGAACTGGGAAAAGGGGAAAGGGAGAAGTAGAATGGGATAAATTATCTGACATAAAAGAGTGCTGAAAGAGATTTTACAGTAAGGGAAATGAGGAAAACCTGAAGAGGAGCATGTGAACCTTATTGTCATAGGAATTGGCTCAAAGAGGGAATAATAAACACACTCAGTTGGGTATAGAAATCTATCTTATCATACAGGAAAGTAGAAAGGGGGATAATGGAAGGCAGATTGGGGAAAATAAAAGTCATAAGCAAAACACTTTTGAGAACAAACAGGGTAAAAAAAGAGAGAGTAAGATAAATGGGGAAAATATGATGGAAGGAAATACATAGTTGGTAATCATTATTGTGAAAAAAATTTACAGTGAGTTTCTCTGATAAATACTTTATTTCTCAAACGTACAGAAAACTGAGTCAAATGTATAGAAATATGGGGCAGCTAGGTGGCGCAGTGAGTAAGACCACCGACCTCGGAGTTGGGATGACCCAAGATCGAATCCGACCTCAGAAAATGAGCACCCACACATAAATAATGACTAGCCGTGTAACCTTGAGCAAGTTACTTAACCCCAATTGCTTAAAAATGTATAGAAATATGAACCATTCCTCAATTGATAAAGGGTCAAAGAATATGAACAAGTAGTTTTCAAAGTAATCAAAGTTATTTATACTCATGCTCTAAATGCTCTAAATCACTATTGATAAGAGAAATACAAATTAAAACACCTCTGAGCTATTACCTCATACCTGTCATATTGGTTAATATGCCAGAAAAGAAAAATGACAAATGTTGGAGGGGATGTGGAAAGATTAAAATACTGATGTACTATTGGTGAAGCTATATACTGATTCAACCATACTGGGTGGCGATTTGGAACTATGCCTAAAGGATTATAAAACTATACATACCCTTTGATCAAGCAATACCACTACCATATCTGTATCCCAAAAAGATAAAAAACAAAAAGGGAAATGATCTATGTACAAAAAAATATGTATAGCAGCTTTTAGTGGTGACAAAAAAATTGGAAATTGAAGGGATGTCCATCAATTGAAGAATCTCTGACAAGTTGTTGTATATGATTGTGATGCAATACTATTGTGCTTTTTTAAGAAATGACGAGGGGCAGCTAGGTGGTGCAGTGAACAGATCACCAGCCCTGGAGTGGGAGGACCTGAGTTCAAATCCAGCCTCATACACTTAACACTTACTAGCTGTGTGACCTTGGGCAAGTCACTTAACCCCAATTGCCCTACCATCTCCCCTACATAAAATAAATTTAAAAAAAAAGAAATGATGAGCAGCTTTTTGTGGTGGCAAAAAACTGCAAATTGGAGAAATGTCCATCAATTAGAGAATGGCTGAACAAGTTGTGGTATATGAATAATAATGCAATACTATCATGCTTTAAGAAATGAAGAGCAGGTTAATTTCAGAAAAACCTGGAAATATTTACATGAACTGATGATGAGTGAAGTGAACAGAACCAGAAGAACATAGTACACAGTAAATGCAATATTGTGCAGTGATCAACTATGCTAGATTTAGCCCTTCTCAGCAATGCACTGATTTAAGACAATTTCTTTTTTTTTATTTAAACAAATGCTTTATTAACTTCTGTTTTACATCATTCATTTCCGCCAAATTTTGAGTTACAATCATTCCCCCCCCCCGTTTTTCCCCTACCCACCCTCTCAGAACAGCAGTCCTGCAAGACATCGCTTCCTCCAATCTGCTCTCTCCCATACCTTCTACCACACCCCCTTCGACCTCTCCATTAGAGGAAGGTGAATCTTTGTGTCCCAATGCCTGCACATCTTATCTCTCAATTACAAGCAAAAGAGTATTAATAATAGTATTTATATATATTTGAAACATTTAATGTTAAGACCTTGGATTTCAGATCCATTTCCTTCCTCCCTTGTCACCCATTCCCTCTGGGGAGATATGTAATTCAGTATATGTTGTACATGTCTAGCTATGCAAAACATTATCATAGTAGATATATTGTACAAGGCTGCTTATAATTCCCTCCCCCTCATCCCACCCCCCACCTGGTCCATTCCCCACTTGATCCTGTCCCTCTTCCATAGTGGGTACCTCCAACCTCCCCTCCCCCCAAGGATGCCCTCCCATCCATCATCCCTCCTCTCCTCCCTCTTCCCCCCATTCTGCTGTAGGTTGAGATGTCCCACCTAGTATGTATGTCATTCTCTCCCTGAACCAAATTCAATGAGAATGTGGTTTTGCCTTTTTGCTTTCCTATTTTTCCCCTCCCCTGCAACCACTTCCCCCTGCTTCCTCTACATGAGATAGTTTACCCCACCCTGTCTCTCCCCATCTCCTCCTGCCACCTTCCTCTCTCACCTCACAATTTCACCCCTTGAGTATCCTCCCTTCCCAACAAATTCAACCTATGCCCTCTATCCATATATAACTGTAAACATATACACACACATTCACATATGTATTCACATGACCATACACCCTTCTTCCATTATTTTCATAGTGAGAAAGATTTCCTCCGTCACAGTTATTGTTTTTCCATATAGGAGTGTAAATAGTTCAACTTTGATAAGTTCCTTTTGATTTCTTTTCCCTGATTACCTTCTCAGGCATCTCTTGCTTCTTGTGTCTGGATGTCAAATTTTCTATTCAACTCTGTTTTTTTTTTTTCCTCAAGAGTGCTTGAAAGTCCTCTATTCCACTGAATGACCATGTTTTCCCCTGAAACCAAATAGTCAGTATTGCTGGGTAGGTGACCCTTGGGTTCATTCCCAGCTCTTTTGCCCTCTGGAATATCATATTCCATGCCCTTCTATCCCTCAGTGTAGAAGCTGCCAGGTCCTGTGCTATTCTGATTGTGTTTCCACAATATTGAAATTGTTTTTTCTTGGCTGCTTGTAGTATTTTCTCCCTGATCTTGGGGTTCTGGAACCTGGCTATAATATTCCTGAGAGTTTTCTTTTTGGGGTCTTTTTCAGGAGGTGATCTGTGGATTCTTTCAACCTCTATTTTGCCCTCTGGATCTAAAACATCAGGGCAATTTTCCTTGAGAATTTCTTGAAGGGTGATTTCTAGGTTCTTTCCTTGATCATGGCTTTCAGGTAGTCCAATAATTTTTAAATTGTCTCTCCTGGATCTATTTTCCAGGTCAGTGGTTTTTCCCATGAGATATTTCACATTGCCTTCTAATCTTTCATTTGTTTGGATGTGCTTAACAGCATCTTGATTTCTCATAAAGTCATTAGCTTCCATTTGCTCCAGTCTAACTCTGAAGGAATGAATCTCCTCAGTGAACTTTTGAGATTCTTTTTCCATCTGGTAAATTCGACTTTTTAAGGCATTCTTCTCCTCATTGCCCTTTTGGGCCTCCTTTGCCATTTGAGTTAGTCTATTTTTTAAGGTGTTGTTTTCCTCAGTCAGGCTGTTGACCCTCATTTCATACTTTTCCTGCATCCTTCTCATTTCTCTTTCCAATTTTTCCTCCACTTCTCTTATTTGATTTTTAACGTCCTTCTTAAGGTACTCTATGGCCTGCAACCTGCTCATGTTTTCCACTGGGGCTTTTGGAGCAGGACTTCTGACCTCACAGTGCTCTTCCCGCTCCATGCTTCGACCCTCCTTGCCCTCAAAGTAGGAGTCTAAGGTTGCATTTTTCTGTTTAATTTGTTTCCTTTGCCTTGGCATGTTGCCACTTAATTACTTGACTTTTGGGCTTGTTGCCACACTACGTCTTTGCCGCCAGATAGGGGAATTTTCGTCCCGAATGTGTGTGGTGGGGGGGGGGGGGCAACTTCCATTTCTGGCAAGCTGGAAACCCACCCACGACCTCCACCCCAGATCACAATCCAGATCCAGGAAGATTAAAGCAAGAGCGATTACCCCCCCAAGACTGATAGCTGGATCTCCCTACAGTTTGCAGGCCAGGAGCTGGAGCTGCCTCTGAAAACTACAAAATGGCATGTCTCCTCAGAGGCTTCTAGCCCCCAAGGGAGGAAGCTGACGTGTTCCCTAAATACTGGTCCCAAAGTCCATAGGGCACTAACTCTCACTTTGTCCTAGGCATGTCTATGTTGATAATTCTGGAATCACCACAGCTGCTGGTGTTCTGGGGTCCCTCCAGCCGGCTGCTGGCCCAGCCACCCTAGGGCTAAAACCGTGACTCAGGCAGACCTGTGCCCAGCTCCCTGCTCTCTCCGTGCTGCCAGCTCCCAGACCTCTGCGCTGGTCCTTCCTGCAGGGCTGCTGGGCTGTCCTCAGTGAGAGGTTAGCTTCTCTGTGTCGTTCTGTGGGTGCTGGGGCTCCAGAAGTTGTTCAGAGTCCCCTTTTACATAGTTTGGAGGAAATCTGGGGGCAGAGTGGCTTGGACAAGCTGTTTCTACTCTGCCATCTTGGCTCCGCCTCCCTGACTGATTTAAGACAATTTCAAATAACTCATGACAGAAAATGTTAGCCACATCTAGAGAAAGAACTATGAAGTCTGAATGCATATCTAAAGATGCTATTTTCACTTTTTTGTCTTTTTCTTTCTTGTGGTTTTCCCCTTTTGTTCTCATTCTTTTTTCACAATGTGACTAATGTGGAAATATGTTTAATAGTATTGTACATGTGTGATCTATGTCGTATTGTTTGCCATCTTGAGAGGGGGAAGAGAAGAGAGGGAGAAAAACTTGAAACTCTAAATCTTATAAAAGTGAATGTTGAAAACTATATTTACACATAATTGGAAAAATAAAATATTATTAAGTGGGGGGTGGAGAATAAAATGGAAAAAAGAAACAATGAACAGGATGCTCTCAGAAAAACCTAGAAAGACTTACATGAATGCAAAATGAAATGAGCAGAACCAGGAGAACATTGTACACAGTAGCAGCAGTATTGTATGATCTACTACTTAGCTGTTCTCAGTAGTACAATCATCTAAGACAATTCTGTAGGACTTATGATGGAAGGTGCCATCCATCTCCAGAGTAAGAACTAGCAGAGCCAGAATACAGATCAAAGATACTTTTTCTTTATTTTTCTTGGGGGGGGTTTCTCTGTGTTTTCTTTCACATAACTTACATGGAACTATGTTTTGCATGATTAGACATGTATAACCTATGTCAAATTGTTTGCCTTCTTAACAAGAGGGGAAAGGAGAGAGGGAGAGAATTTGGAACTCAAAGCTTGAAGAAAAATTACTGTTAAAATTGTTTTTACATGTAATTGGGGAAAATAAAATATTAAATAAGATTTTAAAAAATAAACTCTGATTCAAAACGGCATACCAAATATAGAAACTGCTTACATATGTACCCTCAGCATTGCCTAGGAACTAACGTCATTTCTCTTTTCTTCTCTCCTGCTTACTTTAGTTCCCCTATCCCAACTACGTGTGTAGTTATCACAAACCAACTATCACAAGCCTTGCATTTTGCACTAGAGTTGCATGGGGAAGGGGATAGATTACATTTAAAGTGAGTTGCACAGTGTTTAAATAACATTGTATTCCTACTAAAAGTTTTTCTGCATTTAAAATATTCATATGGTCTCTTTGGCCATGCCTTTCTCAACTCTATTATCTGCTTTCTCAAATCTCTTTCTGACATTCTCCCCTTTCCTGTTTTCTTAGCTTCTTTAATCTTTGTGGTTACTGCTTTTTTTTTTCGGTCTTCTTTGTCAGATGCCATGGCCCCAGCACTCTCTCTTTTTCCAATCCTCCCCTCCAGCCTGCATTCATTCCTAATCTTCTCTACCAATTAGTTCTGTACTCCTTCCAGGACTCATCCAGGAATATACCCTTCCTCCGTTTCTTTCACCTGCCTCAAGCTATACCACTAAGGACTCATCCTCTGACTTTACAGGAGTGCACATCATCCACCTCTCCTCTGCCTCTTAAAATCCCTGGTTTCCTTCAAAACTCAGTTCAAGCCCTACCTCCTGCATGAGACCTTTCCTGAAACCCCCAACTAGTGTCTCCCTCCCTCACCAAAATGCCTTGAATTTATTTTGTATATACTTTATATATACTGATACATCCATACTGTCTCCCCTGATAAAATACTTCTTAAAGGCAGGAACTGTTTGATTTGATGTTTGATTCCCCATCATCCAGCATAATACCAAGTACATAGTAGGTACTCCATAAATGCTCACGGATTGTTTGAGCTTGTTCAAAGATGGATGAACATATGGTATATAAACTAAGGTATACCTTAAATTCTCTCCATATATGGAACCAGTCATTTCTTTAAAGAGAGATACTTGCTTTGTTCTTTACAGGGTTACTCTTTTCTGTTAACAAACATGCATCTAAAGCTGAGGCTGAAGGTTACTAAAAGTCACCTAGTCTGACCTCGTCATTTTATTGATGAGGCAAATGAGGCCCATAAAGTTAAGTGATTTGCCCACGGTCATACAAGTAGAAAGTAGTAGAACAAGCACTTGAATCCAGGTCCTCTGGTGAAGAGGAAGTTTGGTCCCAAGTGGCATGATAATGGGGAGCAAAGGATAAGAGTTGGTGGAAGAACTAACTGTAGCAGCAGCAGGGATCCTCAAATTCACTGACCACTCACAAGTGGGGTCCCTGCAGTTGTGGCAGCTGTGGCTATGAGATGGAGAAGGCACTCTTAGGTGTAGAGGGGTGAGGTGACAAGCCATGGGGGTAGGAGGCAGAAAACAAAGGGAAGAAAACTAAAGGAGAATGGGGAAGTGGGGGATAAGGGAAGAGGAGAGGAGGAAGAAGGAAGGAAGGAAGGAAGGAAGGAAGGAAGGAAGGAAGGAAGGAAGGAAGGAAGGAAGGAAGGAAGGAAAGGAGGAGAAGGAGGTGGAAGAGTAGAAGAGAAAAGGAGGAGATGGGGAGAATGGAATAAGGTAAAAAGGAATGAGGAAGGGGAGGGGGAGGGTAAAAGCAGCAGGCAAGGAGGCTAATGGGTTGCAAGTCTAGAGAGGCCAGATGGTTTATCAGAAAACACACTGAATGTGGAGTCAAGAGAGAGACAGACAGACAGACAGAGACAGAGAGCCTTAGGCTTGAATTCTACCTCTAGTTCTTGTTGTATTATAATGGGCTATATGATCAGAATACTAAGAAATGACCACAGCTTCACTACACCCTAAGAGTAGCAGAAACTCTTAGACTCACATGACTGCTTCTAAGCCCAAGTTTAAAAACCTAGTTTGGGATCACTGTGTGTTTGTGTCTCTATCTCTGCCTCTCTCCAAGATTATCTGTATATGGAGTCACTAAGAAAACAAAATTCTAGTCATTCTTGAATCCAAAGTGAGATTAACTCAAAATGTTCACAGCTGGAAATGAATAGTGAACTCAGAGCACCTTGGAATCTAGATTACAGTCATTATACTTTGAAAGCAGATGCTGTATTAGGAAGAGTAACAATAGATTGGAGATGGTCTTATCTTCCCAACCAGAGCTGATATCACAAGCACAATGGAGAGTTATCTGTATTCAGCTAACAAGTTCTTGAAATTTTGTTGTTGTTGTTGTTGTTGTTGTTGTTGTTGTTGTTGTTGTTGTTGTTCAGACATGTCCAACTCTGTGTCTCCACTTGGGGTTTTCTTGACAGAGATATTAGAGTGGTTTTCTATTTCCTTCTCCAGCTCATTTTACAGATGAGGAAACTGAGGCAAACAAGTTTAAGTGACTTGTCTGGGGTGACAGAACTAGTAATTGTCTGGGGTCAGATTTCAACTCAGGAATATGAGTCTTCCAGACTCCAGGCCCGGTGTTCTATCCACTGCTCCACCTAATTGCCCAGTTATTGAAATACATGATACAAAACTAGAATAAGAGAAATTAAAACTCTGTTCAGAAAACAAGAGAGATGCAGTGCAATTTGGTCAACTGATGATTGTACCTGATGGTTTTGTGGTTGAGCAGGAAACATTAGCAAATTGTGTTTCAGTTCAGCAGCAGCCAATACAGCAGACTGGTACTGCCATTAATAAATGATATAGATGATCTTCAGCAAGGATTCTAGTCAGGTCTGCCTTTGAAGTTGCTAATGGAATGGCTAATGGTGCATGTACAAATGCTTGAGTGCAAAATTCATCCTGCACACAGGTACATAATGGCCACAGTGCACCTTCATCTCCTGCTCATGTTGCTGCCAGAACCCAAAACAGTTTCAAAACCACTTACATCTCAGCCTGCTGATAGCACTATTAATAGAGAATTACATTCATCTTCAGCGATCTATAATGCACCTGCCCTTCAGAGTGTCATGGGAACTGACTAAACATGTATCTACTGATTATAACAATATGCTATCTATACGATATTGGCTATCTATAATATCTATAGAAAATACTAATACTCTAGATCCTTGCACACTGTGATTCGTACAAACAAAATCAATTCAGCTATGATTAAAAGGGAAACAGTTAAAATGGAAAAGAAAAATAAAACCTTTGCAGTAAGTGCTTCTGATAAAGGAATTATTTCCAAGATATATAAGGAACTGATTAAAATTTATAAGTGAACCATTAAACAGTTTACAAATGGTCAGAGGATATGAACAGTCAGTTTTCATAATGAGAATGTTTTCTGTTAATCTTGTTTTATGCTTCTCTCCTTCCAGATTATCCTTTACTTCTGTCCATTTGCATCCCCACAGCCTCTCTTGGGTTTTGGGTGAGGCTTGCCGTTGCAGATCCCAATTTTCCTATTCTGCTCATTATTTTTGCTGTGAAGGACATAAATTAGGCTCCCATAATTCTCATTTCTCTCTCAAGCAGCTCAGGAGCATAGTATTGTAGTTCCGTGCTCTCCTCAAATTTGCTTCATCATGTTGTAGTATTTTGCAGTATTTATTCTTAAATATCCGAACTCATTCTCTAGATCCAGGGGTCACATTTCCTTCTGAACTAGGTTGAAGTGTGGGTGGCCATGTCTTGCTGTATTACAGAGAGAGGGTGTTCCTAGTTATTTTTGGTTTGGATCAGATCTCCCCTCAGGCCCTTTCAAACTCAGACATCCTGACACTGTGTCCCCTAGAAACTGAACATTTCCTTATAAGCATTATGTTTATAATACCAAGAGCTGAAAATGCCAGGTAATCAGAGGTCAAATTATACATTTAGAACTAGAAGAGACTTCAGAGGTCACACAGTTTAACCCTCTCACTTTATTGATGAATAAACTGAAGTCCAGAGAGAGGAAGGAAGTAGCCCAATGTCACACAGGAAATGAGACGAGCCACCAGGTTCTCTGATTTCATATCCAATACTCTTTCCCTTATAGCAGATTCATGAGTGTGCAAACCCAGTTGTGAGGCTCTCCAAAGGTATGAGATAAGCAGGAACACAAAAATTAGTGAAGTGTGCTCTTTTTTTTGATAGAAAAAGACAACTCTTTCCCTGCAAACCAATCAGTCATTCAATAAACATTTCCTTGTTCTAAGTGTAGAAGACCCAACGGAAGGCCAAAAAAAAAAAGTCCCTATCCCCAAGGAACTTATAGTCTAATGGCAAATAAAACACACAAGTAAATAGGGACATACAAGGTATATACCATATAGAGGAAAGAGGAAAGGCAACCTTAGAGGTGAACACTAAAGTGTGGTGGGGGAGGGGCCTGGGAAAGACCTCTCCCAGATGATGCTGTTTGAATAATAACCTGCCGGGGGCCTTATCTACGGCACCGGCGGTGGGTTGATCTGTAACTATTATATCCCCGTCCTCTCTACTCACCTATCCCCATGGCGAGTCTTCGATCGTCACCGGCCTCCGAAGAGGAATTAACCCAGACAGAGCACCCGAGGTTTCAGGGGTTGTTTATTCACGGCTGGTCACATCCCGAGAGAGAGATGCTTCCGCATACAGCATCTTATATACATTAAACCACGCCCTCATATGGAAATTAGCACAGTAAAAGCAAAGCCTATCCCCGCCCCCAACATCTCCCCCTTTTTGTTTTATCAGGGCTGTGGTGCCCGGTGCAGCCTTGCTAAACATTACGCATCATCTAAGCTTATAGCTTCGCCGGGAGCAGGGTGCCCTGGCTTGGGTCGTCTCCTCAATCCCTGAAACCTTACCCGTCCTAGGGACCCAACACCTTCGGGCCCTGTCTTAGGTGGCTGGGTGGGAGAAGTTGCCCGTCGTGGGGCTCGCCCCGTCTTACCCCAAGGTGTTACATGTCTTCCATGGCGGCGAGCCAAACTGAAGGATCTTGTCCTTCTCTTATAGCAAAGATGGCTTGTTGGGTAAGTAACATATAGCCCTTATGCCAGGTGGATGCACGGCATATGCACCAAAACAAAAGCCCAATAAGTAATAAGAGGAGACACAGAGAGGCACCCAACCCGCCCCAAGAGGCCCCCATCGAGGCGTCGCGAGTCCGGGGGTGGGGTGTTCTATCGCCGTTCCACACATCAGGATTCCCAGGATGGTGGGCCATGTCCCTGCAAAGGAAAAGAGAGGGAACTCCTCATCCCGATAATCGGGTTGGGCTCATTCAAGATCTCTAGCTCTATGTACAGGTATCCATTTTTCGGGGAGACTAGAATTCTCATTTGGATAAAAGGATAAATGGCCTGGTCTCCTTGCAACCACTGTGACCGGCCCATGCCACTTTCCTTCTTCATCCCTCCACATTATCTTAGTTCCTGGTAGGGCCCTTGTGGGGGGTGGCAACTCTATGTGTTTGGTCGCAGTTTTTCCAAAAAATCTCTGTGCGGCTGAGGTGCCATCATCTCTAAATTGGAGAAAGTTCATGGTAAAAACGGCTTGTGCCAATTCCTTTTGGGTTATTCCCCTGCATACTCCCCCTTTTTGTTTATAGAGGGTTGTTTTCAGGTTGCGATTTGCTCGCTCCACCATGGCTTGGCCTGTGGGGTTATAGGGGATACCCGTAGTATGATTGATAGAAAATTCTAGGCAGAATTCTGTAAAGGCCCTAGAGGTATATGCCGGCCCATTATCAGTCTTTAGGGCTTCTGGCACACCTAAGGTGGCCATTTGAGTGTACAAATGTGATATTACATGTCTTACAGTCTCACTGGGTTGCAACGTGGCAAAGGTAAAGGAAGAAAAGGTATCTACTGATACATGTATATGTTTCTGTCCTAAATGTGTGACATCCATTTGCCAGAGGGCATTAGGCAAGTTGCCCCTGGGATTGATGCCTTCTGGCTGGGGGCGCGGCCGGAAGGGTGCGCAAGCGGTGCATGAGCGTACAATGGAGCGTGCTTCTATCTTAGGAATGCCATAGAGGCGTCTGAGGGATCTAGCTGAAATATGATACTTACCGTGTGCCTGCTGGGCCGGATCAGGATCTTGGTGGGCTATATATAGGGCACTATCGGCTTCATCATTGCCTTGAAAAATAGGTCCCGAGATAGATATATGGGACCGCACATGTAGGACATAAATGGGATGTCTCCTACCCTTTATTCTATGTTGAAGTTGTAATAAAAGATCGGCTATGGTGGATCCTGGAGACACATAGGCATGTTCCAAGCGGGGAAGCAATAGTGCACAATACATACTATCTGTAATTAAATTTATGGGTATAGTATCAAACAACTCTACAGCTTTAATAATGGCAAATAACTTATTCTTCTGGGTGGAGGTATATGGGGTATCAAATACCCACGTGGCTGGTTGTGACGGGTTGTGAACTACAGCACGGCCATTCTTAGTGGCATCTGTAAATATATTTGGTCTGGCCACTGGATCGGATACCACTACAGGCGTGTGGCGTTTGAGAATGAATTCACTATACATCCGGACCACTGGGGGAGGTGTGACTTTTGCAATATTCATACTAGTCAACACCGTGGCCCACAGCAGGGAATTTTCTGCAAGTGTATGACTGAGCTCTCCTGATAGATCTAAATTAAGAAAAGGTTTGCGCCCAAATGCACGTTGACAGCGCTCAGAGGCTTGCAAACAAAACCAAGCTAGGGTCTCCCATTTATCTTGTATAATCTTTTTTGGAATTTTTGGGTATAACCATTCTAAACATCCATGTCTTTGAAAGAGGCATCCCCAAAATCGCCCTGTATCTCTTAATATTTGAAAATATATAGGTTCATCTGGGGCTTGGCGACTCAAAACAGAGGCTTTTTGCAAAATCTGTTCCAATGCCTGTTCTGCCTTGGGGGTCCATGTCCTAGGGGAGGTCAACTGTGACGCCCCTTTTAGAATCTCATATAATGGCTGCATAAGTGACTGTGGTATAGGGATTGCTGAGCGAATCCACTGAATTGCTCCCACCAACCTTTGAAAATCATTCAACGTCCTATATTGGGACTTATCAATGCCAGGAATATCTTTAACAATCTGTTCAGGAAGAACCTTTTGACCTAAATATTCATAAGGATATGACTTTTGCACCTTCTCAGGGGCTAGCAGCAATCCTTTACCTTGCAACAACTCAGTTATTAGGGCCAAACAACTCTCTGCCAGCTGCAACTGTGGTGCAGCGATCAATATATCATCCATATAATGTATAATCATAAGACTGTTATATTTTTCCCTAGCTGGCCTTAACAACTCTGCCACATATAACTGACACAAGGTTGGGCTATTTGCCATTCCCTGGGGCAAAACCCTAAACTGATATCTCTCGAAAGGTGCCTGGAAGTTAACGCTGGGAACAGAAAAGGCAAACTTCTCTTTATCATTTGGGTGAAGAGGGATACTGTAAAAACAATCCTTAATATCAATCACTATTATCTCCCAATTCCTTGGGATGGCTGCCGGCGTGGGTAGTCCAGGTTGGAGGGCTCCCATTGGTAACATGGCAGCGTTAACTGCTCTAAGATCAATCAACATTCTCCACTTTCCACTCTTCTTTTTTATAACAAACACTGGGGAATTATAAGGGCTAAGAGATTTCTCTATTTTCCCCTCTAATAATAAAGTATCTACAATCATCCTAAGTGCTGTGAGCTTCTCTTGGGACAGGGGCCACTGTTCTACCCATATTGGTTTCTTATCAATCCAAGTGATCTGCGGGGAGAAGCTCTCTTCGGCAGTGGCCCCCACTAATGTCCCAGCAGACTGTCTGGAGTGGCCAAAGAAAGATTCAATTGGGAGAGGAGATCACGCCCCCAGAGGGCGTATGGGAGCCCTGGTAGGAAGAGAGGTTTAAACAGCCCTGTCTTGCCTTTCACGGCCCACTTCAGGGCCCTTGCTGCCTTAGGGGCAGTCTGTCTCCCTCCTACCCCCGTTACTGGCTGCCCTCCCGCCGACAGTGGCCATTCAGGCTTCCATTGGCCTCCATTTATCACGGAGCAATCCGCCCCAGTATCCATGATTCCCTCTACTGAGCTCCCTTCGACCAACACAATCAGAGTAGGCCGGTCGGGGGTCACTGGTTGTACCCAGTTTATGGTCTGGGCTCTCCCTGAATGAATAAATGGGGAGCCTTGCAATGGGATGGCTTTCCCAATTACTTGGTTCTTATTTATCATTATGGAGTAGGGGTGAGGGTTAGTCAAAACAATGGGTGATTCAGGGTCTTCCACAATTTGAGTATGGGTTATAAATTCAGTGTAGCCCTCGGGGCCTGTGATTAAGGCTGGACAAGTCTGTGTTAGAGATGGAACAGCCATGGTCTCCCACGGGGCCATCTGGTAGGCGACCTGTCCCTGTCCTTCTACTGCCCAGGCCCTCACTGGTGTATGTTTGCCGCTGATGGACCGTGGGGGTGCCTCGCGGCTGGGCCCCCCCTCCGGCCGTTTCCCTGCTTCCCCTTGTTTATGCAAAATTTAGCTATGTGTCCCTGCTTGCCGCAGCAGTAGCACCGAGGGGTCTGAGTAGATGCCTTGCATTGTGCTTTGAAGTGGCCAAGTTTGCCACACTTGAAGCAAGCTGATCTCTTGCCGGCCCCCATGCTCATTTTCTCTAGGGCGGCCACCAGTGAATTCTCTCTGCTTTCCTTGGCCGCCACAAGGGCTTGCATGGAGTCCTCTCCTGGCATATCCATTAGTTTGTGATTGGCTCGCTGTTTGAGCCCACTTAGCTTAGCCGGAGCCTTCCCTCCTTTCATAGTTCCCACCTTATCCCATGCTCTCAGGTGCACTTCCTCTACTGCTTCCAGTTCTACCTGGCTGTACTGTGCCTGCACTCTTGGGTCAGCATTTATCCCCGTGCCGCACAGGAGATCCACCACCTGCTCAACTGGGCCGTATCCTTTAGTTCTTGCGAACTGTAAGGCCTCTCGGCGAGCCTGGGCTTTGTAAGCCATATAGCCGGCGGGGTCAAAACAAGCAGAACAGACTTCGTCAAAGTCTGACGGAGTCCAAGGATTGGTGGCTATTATGTTTTTCAGCAATCTTTTTACATAAGGGGAGCTGGCGCCGTACTTGGACACAGCCTCCTTCAGCTCCTTTAACATCTTAAATGGCACTGGGGCGTACTGCCGCTGTCCCGTGAGGGGATCAGCAAGCAGCGGATATATCCCCCAGTCATCCCAGTCTACTGTCTCCCCCTGCTCAAAGGCTCGGATGGCACTGGCTGTGACCAGACCTGTTGCCCCTGGTCTGGGTCCTCTCCCCCCGTCCCTGAATGCTGCCAATCTGCATGGGGGAGGCTCAGCCATGGCCGTTGGGGCGGCTAGCCAAGCTTCTGGGCAACTCGGGGAAACTCCGCCCCAGGCCTCCGGGTGTCTAGAAGAGGCCCCGCCCCATCCTCCTGTCTTTTCCTGTCTAGGCCGGCTCGGCATCTGAGCTGCGTCACACCCACTATCCTTCCGGTCAGTGTCCCATGAAGAATGCGGAAGTGTCGTGTCTCCGCCATCTTTTTCGCGGCTTTCCCCTCTAGCCCTCTTTAACTCTTCCCAGGGGTACACGGGAGGGGGGCCCTCATCCTCCCCCCCATCCTCCCCTTCATCCTCCTCTTGTGGCCCCACACCGTGACTTTCCTCCTCTTCACCCGACCCTTCTATGAATGCTTGGCAGGGTTTTAGGGGGATTTTATACCCCCTCTTAGCGCACAGCTTATACAGCTGGGCGGCTACAACCCCTTTCTCCTCGGGTCGAAATTCAGGTATGCTATTCAATCCTCCCATCTCATCCTTCTTATGAGATGAGGCTGTCTGGGGGGAGTCCGTCCAGCGGACTCAGACGGTCCCTACAGATCTCAATCCCTGTTCAGGCGCCACTTGCCGGGGGCCTTATCTACGGCACCAGCGGTGGGTTGATCTGTAACTATTATATCCCCGTCCTCTCTACTCACCTATCCCCATGGCGAGTCTTCGATCGTCACCGGCCTCCGAAGAGGAATTAACCCAGACAGAGCACCCGAGGTTTCAGGGGTTGTTTATTCACGGCTGGTCACATCCCGAGAGAGAGATGCTTCCGCATACAGCACCTTATATACATTAAACCACGCCCTCATATGGAAATTAGCACAGTAAAGGCAAAGCCTATCCCCGCCCCCAACAATAACCCAAAATTCACTTTATACAAAGAGAAAGATACAACATAAGACAAAATGTAAAAAAAAAATGTGAACACCTAGGTACAAATGAATTCCCTTCCTCCACTATACTGCTTCAATAAATAATTGAGAGGATATACTCTACAATATTTCTACCTTTATGTAGTATTTTCATGAGGAATACAATTCCATTATATACCTCTCTTTGTCCAGCCAAGTTCCTAATTCCATATTTCTATTTTGATTTTCCTTCTTTCTGAAGAAGAGAAAAGAAAACCATATTTCATATCTTCTCCCTGGGTCTCTTAAATCTTATGATAGTTACCTTTAACTGAGGAAAAGTAATTCATGACAACGTTGTCACTGATGACAAATCAAACTGAAATCAGACAATTCAAACTGAAATCAGACAATTCAAACTGAAATCAGACAATTCAAAATGAAATCAAACAATTCAAACTGAAAAAATGCGTGCATTAATCAAGGTAGCCCTTATTAGGGCTCTATATTGACATAAATAAGGTTCAATCAGGTAGTTTTATCTTAGATGACTCTTTGGATCATGCCCTTCCTCTGTGAGCTTCAGTTCCTCATCTACAAAACTGATGAGGACCAAAATGACATCACTATGTTGGGGTCTAGATACAGTGCATCTGACTGTGGCTGATCAGACCAATATAAGCTTGGAAGGCTCTACCACAGGTCAAGCACAAATAGTTCATATTCAAAATAATTCATCTACAAAATTAAGAAATCAGTAAGGTCCGTTCCAACTCTAGCAACATGTGATTCGAGATAAAGATAGTGCAAAACATTGTAAAGTAAATTTAATCTTTATCCTGCCAAGACCAGAGATGGCCTCATCCTCCCCATCGGAGCTAATATTGCAAGCAAACTGGAGAGTTATCTGCATTCAGCTGAACTCTTGATGCCTCCTCAGATAAGCATAGCTTACTGTAAATTACTGGCAGGTGGAAACCCACAAGGCGTTGAACTTCAGCTATAATTAGCTGTGATAAAATAAGCAGGATGTTAATGTCTTTATGGTTCAGTGTGAGGGACTAAAACCACACATATAAATAATTATGATTGGCAGGTGTGTAATGTCTGAACTATCTTGGAATGAACTGGAAGGGAATTTGGTGATCACCTAGTCTAGGGCTTCTTAAATAGGATTCCACAATCTATGGATAGGTTCAGAATATCTGTGAACTTACCTGGAAAAAAACACATCGTTATTTTCACTAACCTTTGGTTTCCTTTGTAATGCTACATATTTTATTCTATATATTTTATATTATATTATATATTTTAAAGATATTATTCTGAGAAGGGATCCATTGGCTTCAAGAGATTGCCAAAGGGATCCATCATGCACAGACACACACACACACACACACACACACACACACACACACACCGCATTAAAAAAAATCCACTGAGCTGATTCAACTCTACTATTTAGGAAACTGAGTCTCAAAGAATTTAAATGGGCTGTCATGGTTATACAAACCATGAAGCAGGCCTAGAATCCCTCTCCTCTGAGATTGTTACACATAAAACAGAGGCCTTTGAGACTGTCCATCATCTTCTCTATGAGAGGAGAAGATTTCCTAGGTTTTTGTGACAATGATCTTTCCTGGTACTCTTCCTACTTGCCTTACTGCTTCTTCTCAGACCCCTTTCTTAGCTCTTCATTGACATCATACCCACTAACCATCGGTGTACCACGAGGATCCCTCCAGGCTCCTGTTTTTTCTCCCTCTATACTATTTTGCTATTTTGCTTGGTGATCTTACCAGGTCCCATGCATTCAACGATCATGTCTATGCAGATGATTCTAAGATTTATTTATCCAGTTCTAACATGTCTTCTCGCCTCTAGTCTCCCATTTCCAATGGCCTATTGGACATTTCAAATTGAATTTCTCATAGACAACTTAAACTCAACAAGCCCCAAACTAAATTTATTATCTCCTCCCCAAAATTCTCTCCCTTCCTAACTTTCCTATTAATATGGAGGGCACTACCACCTTCCCTGTCATTCGGGCTCAGAACCTAGCTGTCATTCTTTAATCTTCACTCTCTTTAACCCCCACCATATCTAATCAGTTGCCAAGTCTTATAATTTCTACCTTTGGGACATCTCTTATATGTCATCCCATCTCTCCTCTAATACAGCCAAGACTCTGGCTCAGGCCTTCATCACTGCACACCTGGATTATTGCAATGGTCTGCTGTTTTGTCTCCCGCCCTAGTTCATTCAATTTGATCTTCCCAAAATATGAATCTGACCGTGTCAGTGCCAACATTGTCCAACTCTGGACACTTTTGCTTGCTATTCTCCAAGTCTGGAACTTTCTCTCCTCTCATCCATACTTCCTGGATGTCTTGGCTTCCTTCAAGTCTCAGCCAAAGTCCTGCCTTCTGCAAGGAGCCTTTCCAGTCCTCCTTATTCTCAGGGTCTTCCCTCTGAGATTATCTTCCATTTACCCTGCAGAATGTGTTCCTGGTTCCTGAATAAATTCTCATGTGAGGCCAGAAGGTGGTGGGACCTGAGAGGCATGAGAGCAGGGGCAAACTTCTCTGCATAGTATTTCAGCTATAAAACAGAGAGAAACTGTGCCCCTTGCATAACAGGTATGCCCTAATGTGTTTCCTTCCTTCAACAGAGCCTGAAATAGAAGAATAGTCTAGCAGCACTACCTGCTGTCAAAACCATAGAAGTGCAGATGGAGCCTCAAGGAAGATTTGCAGTGGACAGAAGCCAGCCAACCAACTAAAATTAATAATGGAGAGAATGACTGTGAGAGCCTGACAGTCCTTGGGTTCCCTGGGTAAAGGTAACTCACTAGCATTTGTGGTTATTTTCCATCAGCTCTGATTCCAATTTGTGATAGATAGATAGATAGATAGATAGATAGATAGAAAATAAAGCTCTGCTTGGATGAATTTAGTAAACCGTGTACTTAAGAGTTATGATATCATATTATGTGGCATCGTATAGCAGAGTCCTTGTTTGCTATGCCAGTGCTATGAGAATGAGCAGGGATAAGGATGGTGGCAGGAAACCTCAGGAAGAAACCTCAGATCTCATGACTCCAGGCCAGGTAGCTGCCAAGATCTGAGACCATTGCTAGGGGGGCCACTGCCAGGGGAGGGAATAGAGTGATGCTGAATCTGGCAGGGACTCATGTGAAATGTAGGAAGTGCTGTGGATCCCATATCTTTCAATAAAAGTAGCTATTAAGCCCTCCCCTTGCTTCCTCTCTGGTTGCTCCACAAGTGGCTTTCATGTGAGCTATTAGTGGCTGTTAAATCATGGGGAGGGCACCTCATCCCCCAGAGGTCTGCCCCATGCCCCTTTGGTATAGCCAAATTGATGGAATGGGAAGTATTAGGACACTTAATATCTAATCCCAGCCCCACCCACCTGCATAAACAAACGTCACTTGAGCAAATCATTTCCCTTTTTGGCCCTCTGTTTCATTATCTGTAAAATGATAGGATTATATTAGATTAATTTGTGACTAATTAATCTGAAAAGGATCTGGGAGTCTTAGTGGACTACAAGCTTAATGAGTCACCACTATTGTATCCCCCAAAACTAACATAGTCCTAGTTAGAAGGCCTTAAGAAAGACCCAGTTTAAGTCCAGGATTGTGTATATGATAGTACCATCACGTTCTGCCCTGGCCAGAGAAGAACAGGTACTGACTAGGTTTAATATTGCATTTCATATTTCAGAAAGCTGGAAAGCACCTAGAAGGCTGCCAGTAAAATGGTAAAGGGCCTCAAGAGACTTCCATATAAGGATCTGTTGAGGAAGCTATGGAAATCTAAACTTGAGAAGAGAAAACTCAGAGGAAATGCAATAATTATCTCAAGTATTTTAGAGGCTCAGGCAGCTAGGTGGGAATTGGACTCAGAATCAGGAAGATTCCTGTTCCTGAGTTCAAATCTGGCCTTAGACAGTAACTAGCTTGTGACCCTGGGCAAGTCATTTAACCCTCTTTGCAGATTTGTGGGTTTGGAGATTTGGGGTGGTTTCTTTTCTTTAAAAAGAAGTAGAAAGCAATTGTATTTCTCTCTCATCAGTATTCTCACTTCCCTTGTTTGTCTCATTGAGTAGAGTTTGGTTCTTCAGGAAGACAACTTATAAAAAGTTTAAAACTGTCCATATCATGGCAGGAGAGCAGCAGTGTGGTGCATCAAGATAAGTATTATTGGGCATGGAGTCAAGAGGTCAGCAATGGGATAATGACACCTGCCCTTGGCTCTTCTCACAAGGTTGTTGTGAAGAATCAAATTCAGAAAAGTAAATTCAAATATTGATTAAATACCTACTATGTGCTTAAAGGACAGCTAGGTAGTACAATGGCCAGAGTACCAGGCCTAAAATCAGGAAGACTCGTTGTTATGAATTAAAATCTAGCTTCAGACACTTACTAGTTGTGTGACCCTGGGCAAGTCACTTAACCCTGTTTGCCTCAGTTCCTCCTCATCTGTAAAATGAGCTGGAGAAGGAAATGGCAAACCATTCAGGATATTTGCCAGGAAAACCCCAATACAGGGTCGTGAAGAGTCAGAAAAAACTTAACAAAATGTGTTTAACAGTAAACTGAGATGAAATAAAATGATTCTTGCCATCAAGTAACATATAATCTAGTAGAGGATGTGGCATATCCATAGAGTGTGTCCCTAATGCTATTCTAAGAATCTTGGCTTTGGGTTCAAAATTATTCAGTCAATGCTCATGAGTTTATAGTGCCCCTAAATTTCCTCCCTCCCAGACCAATTGTTATTGAAACCCTTGACTTCACCCACTGCTCAATTAGAAGTTATCTCATGAATGGCACAGATCACAACCTGTCCATTCCTGCCCAAACTGTGTGATTTGCATATGTCCTCGGCTGGAAAAGGCCAAGAGAGAGGGATCTGTCTGCCCAGGGGTGGGAGTATCAGTTAGAGGATGCCAATGGAGTTTTCAGGTTGCAACTTCCCAGACCACGGGGCTCTGCCCTGGCTGCTACTGCCCTTTCTCTGTTGTCTCCCCCATCATGATGTGAATTCTGTGAGGATAGGAGTTATATTTGCTTTCTGCATTGGTTTCCCCAGCACTTAGCAAATGTTGTATATGCCTAGCTCTCATCACTTAACAAATCCATCTTCCTTTTCATTCACATACTTCTTCCATTAAATTCTTTTTACCAGAGGCATCAAACAGAGCCGTGAGTACTACCGATGAAAAGGCGATTAAGAAATATTCAGCAAAATAAATTGTAATACAACATAGATCATATTAATTTGTGGTTTTCTAAGTCAATATGTGGCATATAGGTATTCTTATGGATAGTTTAGTGGCATCCTTTCTATTTGAGTTTGACATTACTACTTTATACCATTTTCCCATAACTCTCAGTACTGTGTTACAGCCTTCTTATATCCACTATGTGGCCCCACCTTTGACCTTTAAGTGATTTTCAATCTTAGGTCTTTGAAATTTCTAGTGATCCATTGACTCATGCTATTCAAATCCTCCAAAAAACCAATTTTCTTCAATTAACAAGACTGTGATCTCAAGAAAGCATTAAAACCAAACAGTACAAAATACAGTGCCCTTAAGTACCATCCCAAGCCCTTATTCTCTACTGTTCATAATTCCCTTGCAACTAGCCCCATCAGCTAGACATTAGCTAGCCTTGCACCTTGCAGTTAGGCAAATTATAGGGACAGAGTTAAGATTTGCTCCTTCAATGTTGCCGACTTACCATCAAAGTCATAGACTTAGATCTGAAAGGGACCTTAGAAGCCATAAAATCTAACTCCTTATGGAGAGGAAAGCTATATTAGTTAAGATTCTGAGACACAGACCACAGCCTAGAGACCAAGAGAAATATGCAGGGTTTCTCCTTAGGACATTTGGGTTTGAGATTTTGGTTTCCCTCCTTAATACAATAACTGAGTATGTTAAAGCCTCTGCCTCTAAAACAGAATATGTCAAACTCATGGCTCTCAAGCTGCCTGCAGCCAGAACCAAAGTAGAAATGTAATTGGGAAATGTTTAACAAAGTAAATAAAAATACAACATAGATAAGATTACTTTGTGGTTTTCTAAGTCAATTTGTGACCTGCAGGGGCCTGTTTCTATTTGAGTTTGACTCCACTGCTCTGAAAAACCTATAGCAGAGAAACTATGGGGTTTCAAATGAACAGAGCTATTGCAAAAGCTCCTGTGAGGAATATATAGTTTCTGTTGGGTATCACTAGTCTCAGGAAGACCAAGCGAGGAGGAAGATATAGTAGCCCTGCCCAGGACAATAGCTGAGCCAGAAGCCAGAAGCAGAGAGAAGTCAGCAAGTTGTTCAACAACCATTTCCACCCAAACCAGAAACCATTTCCTAGAAGAACTTAGATCCTGGGATCTCCCTCTCCTGATGGGTGACTGCTCTTCCAGAAATATTTCAGTTCTGACTTTTTATATGTAGGCTTCCCCACATCCCTGCTCACTCCTGCTTTATAGTTCCGACACCAGGAACCAGGATCAAATAAATTCTGCCATTGTCACCACATGGGATGTATTGAACCACCATTTCTGTAACTTTCCAGACCACAGGGTTCTGCCCTGGCTGCCACTCCCCTTTCTCTGTTGTCTCCCCCACTGTAATGTAAGATCTGTGAGCACAGGAGTTGATTTTGCTTTCTGTATTTGAATCCCCAGCACTTAGCAAATGTTCAGTCATTCGGTCATGTCCAACTCACAGTGACCTTATATCAGGTTTTCTTGGCAAAGGTACTGGGGTGGTTTGTCATTTCCTTCTGCAGTTAGATTTAAGGGGAAAAGAGATTAACACAGTTAGTGTGTTGAGGCCAGAGTTGTACTCAGGCTTTCTGACTCCAGGCCCAGTACTCTATTCACTGAGCCATCTAGCTGCCTTAGCAAATGGTAAATACTTAAACAATTTTCTTTAATTCATTGACTTGTTCTTTAATTGCAACAGAGTTGCACCTTGAAGCGACCAGCAACAACCACAATACTGGACCTTGCAACAATACAACAATACAATCAGCAATCCCTGGGCCATAACCACAATGCCCAACAGAAACTATGTAACCAGAAAAGTTTACCTAGCAGGCAGGAAAAAAAATGCCACCATAAGAGGAGGGAAGTCCAGTGGGAACAACACAAGACATTGGCAACTACATAGCAGTGGAGGGAAATTGCCCTTCCCTATGTACCTTGCCCACGTGTGACCTTTTGATACTCCTATATACAGATTCATTGTATATACCCACTCTTCTCATTGATGTATATATATATATATTTGTGAGAGGGTGTGTCCCAGGCCACACAGGGACATTGCTATTTTCCTATTATTCACTTATTAAATTTCTTTAATTTAAATTGTGTTTTCTTGCTGACTAGAAAAGGCAAATATATAAATTTGGACTCATGACTTTACAGTTTTTTGAGTGATGACAGACCTGTAGAGTACCTTGAACCTGGAGTAGCCATGACTTAGCTACCCACCATAGAAGCTGGGAGTCATGCCCCAAGTTTCTATAGGCAAGAACAACATGAAATTCCTGTCTTTACCACGGCTGTCTCTACTCCGCTCTGAAATCTCCCAGAGGGTTCCACCTAAGAATTTTCCAGGGTTCAGAAAGCATTTGCCATAACAGATAACCAATTTCTCACTCCTGCCTTCCCTCTTCTCCCTCCCTCTCTCTCTCCCTTCCCTCCTTCTATCCTTCCTTCTTTCTATCTATCCTTTCTTCCTTAACTGTCCAACTAGAGTTCATGATGGCAGAGAGATGCCTTCTAAATGTCCATCCTTCTACCCAGTGTTGGACTCTCTCTGGTCGTGTACTTCAGAGGGGTGGGGGGGGGAAGGAGGAAACAGACTTGTGGGTTTGGAGATTTGGGGTGGCTTTTTTTCTTGTGTTGTTGAAGAAATAAAAAGTAATTGTCTCTCTCTCATCAGTATTCTCACTTCCCTTGTTTGTCTCATTGAGTAGAGTTTGGTTCTGGTTCTTATTAAAAGTCACTATGAGGAAACTGAAGAAGACAACTTATAAAAAGTTTAAAACTGTCCATATCATGGCAGGAGAGCAGCAGTGTGGTACATCAAAATAAGTATTATTGGGCACGGAGTCAAGAGGTCAGCACTGGAGCCCTGGCTTCAGCATTTAGTAACTATATGCCCTTTGGTGAGTGACTCACTCAACATCTCTGAGACTCATTTTCCTCATCTATAAAAATAGGATAATTTCCCTGCACAAGAAAAGCATCCTTGAAGGTCACTTAAGTAATTGCAGTCCCCACACACTAACAAAGAGATCAGAGTCAGTCTTACTCCCCCACCCCAACTTCTTTTACATTAAGCTCAGATAGGTTCATTCTGTGTGTGCGTTTGGAACTTACAAAAATTCATAAAACTTCCTCAGTTAGGAGTAAGAAGAATTCAGATCAGGCAGCAAGGGTGAGCACTGAAACATGCAATTTGCCAGTCATGTTATAAATGATAAGTTCCTCAAAGAAACAGATAGGGGTTAAGTGATTTGCCCAGGATCACACAACTAGTAAGTCCAGGTGTGAATTCATGAAGAAGAATCTTCCTGATTTTGAGTTCAGTGTGTCACTGCCACTGAACCCAGGTGTCTCCAGAGGGGAAAGTGAGTGTGGTGACTTTGCACAGATCTCCCTCACTTCAAAGTCCACTTAAAGGTCCTCTTAAAGAACAAAGGAGAGTAGTAGTAACGAGTACTCTGTGAGTAGTAGTAGAATGCAGTTGTGGGACCTGGACCCTTAAAAGGAAAAGACCACGTCTTTGAACAGAATCCAGCCCCCAAACTTTCCCACACATTTCAGCAACCCAGTCGCAGGTGTTTTTCCCATTCCAGTCAACCTAGACACTCAATAATCTTTTTAATTGCCCTTTCACTGTGGCTCTCCAGCCACTTAACTCTTTTCATTGCATTGTCTGCACCTGGGTATGTACCCCTCTGAAAAGGATTTAAAAGAGGGAGAGGTCTGACTGCCCTTCAGGATTTACCTGGGCACAAGTTGGGCAAGCCCAACAGACTTGCCAGATGGTTTCTCCTAGCTTATTGCCTGTAAAAACAGGCTTTACCAGGGACTGGAGGGTGTCCTTCCCCAGGCCTGGTGTAAACAAAAAGAAACTTCCACTGGCTTTCCTCTGGGATAAGAAGTTGGTCTGAAAGTGTCTGAAACCATCCAGAGGAGAAAAAAGACATCCCCTTTCTTTAGCAGAACAGACTCAGATGAGTCCAGGGAAGAAAGCGAGACTAGTGACTTTGCATGGCCCTCCTTCACTTAAATCCAATTCACTTTCTGTCATGTCATCACCTCCCTGACGTCACAGTCCTCTTTAAGAATGAAGGACAAGGGCGGCTAGGTGGCGCAGTGAATAGAGCCCCGGCCCTGGAATCAGAAGGACCTGAGTTCGGAGCCGGCCTCCGACACTTAATCCGCACAAACAAAAACCTAGCCGTGTGACCTTGGGCAAGTTACTTAACCCCAATTGCCCGAAAGGGGCGGCTAGGTGGCGCAGTGAGTAAGAGCGTCGGCCTTGGAGTTTGGATGACCCGAGATCAGATCCGGCCTCAGAAAATGAGCACCCACGCATAAATCAAATGACTAGCCGTGTAACCTTGAGCAAGTTACTTAACCCCAATTGCTTTAAAAAAAAAAAAAAAAAAAAAGAATGAAGGACAAGTTCCTTGAGACTGTGCCTAGTCTTATGTTTTATATTCCCCAATGCTTGCACATTTGGGACTATTCTTCTCTCCCCTTCGTTGGGGAGGAAGAGTAAGCTGTCCGGGTTCTCAATGCCTAGTCTCACCGTCTTGCTCTCATTGCCTAGGAGCCTCTTCTAGGAGCCTAGTCCTGTGCGTCTTGAAACAAGTGGTAGGCAGAGCAAAAGACCGGAACATTTCCCCCTGGGAGAGAAGGGGTTTTACAGAGAATCTTTCTTAAGGAGAGAGATACCAGGGGAAAGGAGGACAGGAGGAAGGGGAGAAGGGGGGAGGGGTTCCCAGGTTATTGTACTTCTAGAGAAGGCAGGACTCTATTTCTGGGAAGTCTTCACTAGACACATTTCACTCAAGCCATAGGGATTGTCAGTCAATTAGTATTCACCGAGTTGCTATGAGTTCAAAGCCTGAGACCACATATCGCAACAATATAACTGAATGTTCCTACTTGACAAAAGGTGACCTTCATTGAACAGGATATATTTTTTTTAATGTGCTATAAGTCATTAATTTTAAACTACATTTAGGCTTAACTGTCAGTCATTAGATCACCCTCCTCTGACTGGAAAGTCTTCCTGCTAAGTCCCATTGTTGTTACAATTACTTAAACCTCAATGTCACATAATAAAGATTTCATTAGATTAGAGAAAATGCATGGTGATATCAAACTCGTCAATGAGAGTCTAAATAACTTTTCTAAGTAGATGTTTCTTCACATTTAACCACAAAATTTGGCCTCCAAATTAAAAGCTCTCCTTTCATTGAAATCCTAGCCTAATTCTGTCTTAGATCACAACAAACAAGGATAGACAGAGATTTAAGACTTGCAACGTATAATAGCTGTAGACAATCTGTCTCAAAGCAATGTTTTTGATGAAGCTTGCCTTATAGATAACTGAACAAGATGTCAAGAACCAGAGAAACTGCTGCCCTCACAGATGCTAGGAGATTAGGAGATCTCACAGATGTCTCTTCCTCCATCACAGTTGTTCTATAAGCCAGTCAATCTACTTTGGGTTGATAATGATATTCTCTCATCAGTTGCATTATCCCATCTGCCCCAACTGCATTTGGGCAGTGTCTGTGCTCTGGGTTACCCAGTCCACATATAGAAACTCTCCTTCTAAATGGTTATAAATAAGGAATAGAAGACAAGGATATTTGGTCATTGACCTTTGGGAGAGAGAACATACAAACCAAATAGAGAATATCTGATAAACTATATTTTGGTGTGTGACCCCAGGCAAATCCCTTAACCCAGTTTGCCTCAGTTTCCACATCTGTAAAATGAGCTGGAGAAGTAAATGGCAAACCACTCCAATATTTTTGCCAAAAAAAAAAAACCCCAACCAGGGACCTAAAGAGTCAGACATGATTGAAATGACTGAACAATAACCAATCTAGGGAATTGAGCTCATACACCTGTTCCACAATCTTTGATTTTGGGCCAGTTGAGAAGCTTCCTGATTTTAATGATGTGTGTGTGTCTGTGTGTGTCTGTCTGTGTCTGTGTCTGTGTGTGTCTGTGTCTGTGTGTCTGTGTTTGTGCATTTGTGTGCTTTGCCCAGCTTACATAGCCATTACGTAACTAGATAACTTACTACTAAAGCAGATCCTCTGCCCATCTACTACCAGGACAAAGGTTAAATGCAAGTAAGAGGATGGGGAGGGAATAGCGCTGTTATAGCGCCTACCGTTTGCCAGGAATCATACTAAGAACTCTTTATAAAGATTCATTCTATCCTCCCAACAACCTTTCCAGATAAGTACAATTTTATCCTCATTTTACAGTGAAGGACATTGAGGTTAAATGACTCCCCCAGGGCCACATAGCTAGTCAGAGTCTGAAGCTAGATTTGAACTCAAGTCTTTGTGTCTCAAGTCCCAGGGTTCTATCCACAATGCCATCAGCTACCTCTAAGACAGTATTCCCTTCATTTAAAAAAATTAGAATTCAATCCTGATAGATCACCTTCCCTTCAAGTTCCCAAAGACCTATTTGCTTAAAATTAGTGAATATATGATGAGGGTCTGGGAGAGCAAAGACCTGAGGCAGTGTGGAGCAGCAGATCTTGGGGGTGGAGAAGGACAGAGAGGGAATCTCCTGTTTCATAGAAAGACTCTTTTTTCCAGCAAGACTGATGGACAATGGCCCCCAGACAATGGCTTCCTCTTTGAACCTTCTCTCCTCTCTCCTCTGCTCCCACCACCCTGGGTCCTCTGCTCAATAACATGCCTTTCCATGCCATAACATTTCTGTTCCATTCTCCCTGCTGGTCCTTCTATCTACTGAGTTCTGTTTCTCTTCACTATACTTTTCCCTTTTCTGAATCTCCCCACCCCCTTTTTTCCTTTGATGATTCGGTCAATAGTCAGTTGACTATTTATTAAAGGCATTTATTAAATGCCTCCTATGTACTAGGCCCTGTAGATACAAAGAAAGGCAAAAACACAATCAATCCCAGCTCTTAAGGAACTAAGTCTAATGGGGGAGACAACACATCAACAATTTTGAACATGCAAGATATATACAGGATAAACTGGAGGTGGTTTCAGGGGAAGGCACTAAGATTAAGGAGAATTGGAAACAATTACTTGTTCTTTGGGGTCAGGAATCATTTGCTTGAGCACAAGCCTTTGATAATAAGGGTGGCAACTACAGTGACACCCACCAGGCCCACAGCCAGTCCTAGAATACAGATGAGCATCTTCATTGTCTCAGATGGTGGTGTTAGATTCTCAGGCTCTGTAGGAATGAAGGAAAATATGAGGTCAGAGAGCACAGAAAAAATAGGAGGTTTTGATTTTTAGCATATTGGATCTGGAGGCAAAAATCATTGGATGGGGGGCAATAGGAGACCTGCATTATAGGAAGAGTCTGGTGCTTAGGAAGGTGGAAGAAAGTAATCACTGAGGAGGGTAGGAGGACAGAGGTCCCCAACTGTATTGATTCATACCCCGATGCTTGAAAAGTGACTTTTCCAGGCCCCAGTGTTCAACTACATGGTCATAGACATCATCAGTTGAGGGGAGAAAAGTGAGGTAATAGAACTTGTGGAAAGAATAGTCATCCTGAAGCAGGAAGATGGTCTCAGATACCCCTGTGGTGACTGGTTCTCCATTGCACAGCCATGTGACATTGATCACTGGGGGTGAGAACTTATCAATGTGGCAAGTGAGGATATTGGGTTCTTCTAGCCCCACAGGCTCCTGGGAAACACTGTCACATCTGGAGTCACTGAAGGAGAACATAGCCTTGGTGAATGGTCCTATAGTGAGTATAGCCCCACAGCTGAATACCAGAAGTCCCATGAAATAAAGATTAAGAAAACCGCTTCCTAAAGGACTTTTCCCCTCAGATTCCTAAATCAAATCTGAAAAGTTTCATTCTGCAGTAAATCTTAAATGTCTTTTAAATTTTCCCAAGTTCCAAGAATTTGATAACAATAATAATACCTAACATTGATATAGCATTCACTCTGTGTCAGGAACAATGCTAAGCATTCTGTAATCATCATCTGATTTGATCCTCACAACAACCTAGGGAGATAGTTGATATTATTATCCTTATTTTACAGATGAGGAAACTGAGGCAAACAGAGGTTAAGTGACTTGCCCAGGGTCACACAACCAGTAAGCATCTGAGGCCAGACTTGAACTCAGGTCTTCCTGACTCCAAGCCTGGTGCTCTATCCACTGTGAAACCTAGCTGCTAATTTGGACCCAAAATATCCTTTCCTCTGAGCCCTTCAGTTTTCAAGTGAGAGCTGACAAGTCCTGCTAACTCCATGAATGACCTGGGCATTGGGCTCCTAAGCAAAAAAAAAAAAATTTTTTTAAGTCACTGAAGAAAGGGCTGTGTCTCTCAGGCTTCAGGTTGGTTGAACCAACCTGGAATGTGTAGGAATGCATGGAAGAGACTGAATATTTCTAATATTTCTATCTCCTCTGACCCCAACCAAGGACTCTAGGGAAAAGGCATTGATTACTAGGAATAGAAGCTTCTTCTGAGGGGGTCCAGAATTCTCATGAGTTGGGGAAAGTCTAAGTATATTATAGAGCAGGAACCTCTAGCACCCTCCTCCCCACCAATGCTATACTGGCTACCCCCAAGGAAGAGAACAGAACAGGAGAGGTGTGTACCAGTGGTGACCTGGGTGTGACTGGTTTGCCTGATAAGTTGGTTCAAGTTAGCCATGTCCACAGCAATGTTGCCTAGCCCAATCTGTGCATCAAAATTGAAGATGTGGCCAAATTCAGGAAGCCACAAGACTGTTTCCACCTTGTCATAGTCCACATGGAATAGTTCATTCTCATCAAATTCATGCAGGTACTGCCCAAATGGTTCATGGGTCTGAACAAATGTCACCTAGCTGATTACATGGTCTGTAACAGGACAGTGAGAAATCGTAGAGGCAGCCGTCATTAAAGGTAAGGAGGAGAAAAGAGAAAGTTTCAAAATGATAGGAAATTGGATGAAGAAACAGAAAAGGGTTGGTTTAAGGAAATGAAAAAAGGCTGACGATATGAGACAAGAAAGGAGAAAGAATGGAACTGGGAAGAGAGAGAAGCTGAGGAGTAGAGACGGGTTGTAGCAGTTCTCCCTGGGGGAAGTGAAGTCAGAAGAGACCACGTTGTACAAAGAAATTTTCCCTAAACAACTCTGATAGAACTGGTGAAATGAGAAGCGACTGAATGCACTGGTGTTTCCACCATGGTTTTTAGGAGCATCAGACTGGGACGGACAGTGTATCTGGGTTCAGATAGTCCTTTGTGGAGGTGGGATGTGAAGCCTGGAGTAAGGAAGAATGGAGTGAGGGCAGAGATTACACTGAGAAGGCTGTCTTGGCATCTGGGTGTCCTTGGCCTGTGCCCTCATTTTGGTGGATGTAAGTTTTCACAGGTTTGAGTCTTGGGTTGTGGTTCACCTTGCTCCTAAGACCCTTATACAGCATACTCCTCAACTGAAGGGGTAAATTACAATGGAAGTCATGCTCAAATCCAGCCTAGAGTACCATTCCTGAATTGAACCAATGGAACTTACTGCAGAGTCCCTGTTCCTAGTGACTTGTGCATGGAGGCTGGCTTCAGGTGATACCAGAGGGCCTACAGTTTCATGGATTAAACATTCTGTATTTCCTGACATGGTTGCAATTTCAAATATTTAAGCCCATTCACAAAGTGTGGGAGAATCTTTTGGCAAAGCACATATCTTGATTGTGGAGCAGGGATAGGTGAGGTTTGGTCATCAAACTTGTTCATAACTCTAGGAAGAGACACATATGCCAAAAAACTGTACCATGGCCTAAAGAGTGGCCAGAAAGGGAGGGCCCAGAAGTAGTCTCGTGAAGTTTGCAAAGGGGATGGAGGCCCCAAATCCAAGAAGGGGTCTGAGGTCTGCAAGGCCTCCCAGGCCTCGATGTGAACCATTCTGGACAATCTCTTGTAGCCCAAACTCCCTGTGGACTTCTAGCACAGAACCAGTGACTGCTCACACAAACTCCATAATCTTCTATATGAGAGGTCAGTAGGGGTCAGTAGGCAAAGAGAATAAGTCCACTTCAGCAATAACCTCTTGTCCCTCCCATGAGTCCCAATTCTCAAAATAAGAAGCCAGAGAATTCCACACACCATCCCTGTAAACTCCACTATGTCATAGAGCATAGGCGTCATAGATTCAAAGCTGGAAGAGATTTCATAAGGAATCAGTCCAACCTCTTCATTTAATAAGTGAGAGAATCTGAGGCCCACTGAGGTTTAGTGACTCATTCAGTTGACTAAGCGTCAGAGGTGGCATCTGACTCTAGAACCTGGGTTCTTTCCACTATACCACAGTGCAGCTAGTCTCCTAATAAAACTCAATCCTAGGAGTCAAACAGGTATATGAATATTTACTAATAAAATGTTTCTAATGGAGCAGGTAGGTGCCTTCTCCCTTCACTCCCTCCACATGACATGGGGCATGATTGAACACTAAGTTTCCAACTCCACCCCCATACTCCTGAGGAAGCATGTTAGCCTCCACATTAGGAATCCCAGAATTTACCTGATGACAGAAAAACTCACCATTGGTGGCCCAGGTTCTTTGTTTGATCAGCAGGGCAGTCAGGCTGAGGATTCCCCAAGATTGAGTGTAGACTTGAGGTCATTCTCCTTTCAGAGACATAAAAGCTAGAATCTCCACAGACAATGTAAGACACCTGAAACAGAAAGGCACAATTCCAGACTGGCTGGCTACAGTTAACAGCCCAGAAGGAAGGAATCTTCACTGAGCAAGACTTGACCAATCAAGAGAGAGCTTTTGAGTCGATGCAGCTGTTGCCTGGTAGAGTCTAAGAAGAAAGGGAAGAACACAGTGAAAAAGGAAAGCAAAGAACTGGAGTTTCAAATTTATACATAATTGAAATTAAATAATATATGTTTGGCTAAAGTTTAATAGGCCTCTACATTTTAAAGCTACTAATTGGTAGCTTTTAAAAACTTAGAAAAATCTCAAAGCTTTACAAAACAAAATAGTCTATACTAGCAAGCACTAGTATCTACTTTGTGGTTTCAGAAGATATTTTTAATGTATATAACCAGATAGAATTTAGTTTATTCTCATAAAACTATTATTTCTTAATTTCTGTGATTTGTCCTTTAAGTCCTTAAAGATGTAAGAACACATTATGATTTAACATCATAAAATTTATCATTAATACTCTGTCCTTAAATTATAAATGTCTAGAACTTCCCATGAAGATTTCCACAAGAATACATAACATCTAGTCTTATGTCAAACCAGGACACTCAGTTGATAATGAAGACTCTCCACTGGGTTAACTGTCCTCCAAACAACTGCTTGAATATTTACTATTAAAGTGTTCTGAATGGAGCAAGTGCCTCCTCCCTCCACTCTCCCACCACCACCATTGGACCATGCTCAATTGCCATTTCTGGTGAAGCTTGGAAGGGAGGCCAGATATTAATCAGGATAAATGGATATGGCCCAGGATGCAGTGGGAGACCTTGGCTCTTTTAAGCTAAGGACCCAGATGACTCCAAAGGAGAAAGTGAGGCTGTTGACTTTGCACAGCCCTCCTTCACTCAAATCAAAGTCAACTGCAAGTCATGTTGGGACAAACCACACACACAACCTGGAAGGAAAGACAACAGAAGGAAACCCACAATACTAATACATCTGTTCACTAAATACAGCTCTGAAGGACTCAGATTATTTGATTCCACAGTAAGTAGCATGGAAGAAGGCATCAGATTTGGAGTTAGGAGAAATACTCCTCTTCCTGGCTTTGCTATGAGCTACATGGCATGGGGCATGACATTGAGAACTAAGTTTCCCACGGTACAACATGAGAAGTTTGCCCTAGATGGCCCTAAAAAAGCCTTGCTGCTTTCAAAGGATTGTATAAAAATCTTAAGATTGTAACTCAGTGGGAGAATTCATGCTCACAAGGCCAACAAATTAAATTTTTAGAAGCATGAAATGGAAGTGCATGGAATCATTACCAACTGTGAGCCAGCTATGCACAGTATATGGGGAATTGTATCTTTCCTCTTCATCTCCCCCTCCACCTAAATACTCTCAATATGGCCAAGAATTTTCTTACATCTCTTTTTCTATCTCCTTATCTCCTCCAGCACTACCTCTAGCATAATGTCAATGAGAGAGATACTCAATTCCATCCTCCATCCCCCACAAATACATCCATACTTATATGGCCAAACATGGGGACCTGGGTATACTCTAGGTCCTTGGGACCTGCAACAATTTTAGGTCTGAGATACAAGGATAGGAATCTTTTCAATTTTAAAATGGAATTTTGATTTTTTTTTAGTTATGAGTAAATGATTATGCTATATACACAAGCTATGTAGCATAAGCAGAGGTGAACAGAGTATGCTATTGTTATTCAGTCATTCAGTCATGTCTGACTCTACTATTGGGGTTTCTTTGCAAATATACTGGAGTGATTTGCCATTTTCTTTAGCTCATTTTACAGATGAAGAGACTAAAGCAAACAGGGTTAAGTGACTTGCCCAGGGACACACAGTCTGAGGTCTATCCACTATACCACCTAGCTGCCCCTAAACAGAGTTTAGTGAATGGCTTTGGAAGAAGTGGATTCTGTAGATAAACTAGTTCCTCTGACTGCCTTACCCCTTCCTGAAAACAGAGACCCTGGACTGATGGGACCCACTCTGGTAGGGGCTAAAGCCAGAAAGAGATTCATCAGGATTGATAGCAAGAATCCTGTATGTACCCAGTACAATAGCTTGGGAAGGCTAAAATAACTTGGGGCCAGTTTACCCAGAGAATCACAACCCAGACCTCAGAGGAACAGAGTGAGGATTGGGTCATCAGAGTGCTAAGGAGCATCCTGAGAATACTAAGGGTAGAGACTATGAACATAAGGTGTGGAAACTAGCATTATTTACCTCTTGTCAACTCTTACCTCCAGAGATGAGGTGAGCTAGACAAGAAAAGCAGCTTCTGTAGCCCAGGGACAAATGAGCCTCTCATCCACAAGGGATCCTAAGAGTACAGTTGTTCTGTAACCATTAACCAAACCTGTTGCCTAACTTAAGAAACTCTTCCTATTTTCTTCACCTTTCTACTTTTGCACTGAGCTGTTTCCATGGGAATACATATAGGAGCATGACTAGTTGCAGAGGGTTCAGAGAAATGGGTCCAGCAAAAAACCAGGACCAAGGTATGGGGAGGGAGTCGGCTGCCTCAACATCCAACACATAAGGACATGATACAAAGGACACAATGTAACATTAATTTTGAGGACTACACTTATTTTCTATAGTAAAACATCCTGCTCTCCATTACTGCAGCCAGTCCAGTTGGTGGGCTAGTGAGCGGTGAGAATAACAAGACAGGGGTGTAATCAATAGTCTGTTTATTACAGGACCACTTCATACAGAGCCAAAGATTCAAGGGGCTCACAGAGTTTATATGCCCCCCAACAGAAGGTCTATGTGACCCAAAAGAATGTAGACACCCCAAAAGAATGCAGACAATGTACAAGGACACTCCCTTAATCTTGTTTACTATTTACCCTTGCTTAAGGATAGTTATTTATTAGGGTGATATCCTAGGACCATATCTGGAGGCATAAACAAAAAAAGATTACACACCCTCTTGCTTATCTGCCCTGTAATTTTGCAGGTAACTGTATAGGGCAAGGGAATATTCCTTTAGCGGGGCCAAGGGATCCCAAAAGTTCTCTATATCCAAACAAGTTTATACATCCTCCAGCTTATCTGCCCTGTAACCTTTCAGGTAATAATATAGGGGAGGGGAACATTTCATTACCAGAGGTGGAGGACTCATGAAAGTTCTCTATAGCTCCTGCATTTATTATTTTAAAAGGCGGGCAGAATCATGTGATTGGACATTGTATACCACTTGTTGAATGATACGAGAAAACAGCAAATAAGAATGGGTAAACAAGTACATAAAACCAGTAATACTACCCCTATTCCTAGGAAGGTTATTATTTGCTGTATTTGTCCAGGTAATATTCCCTGAGCTCTCTTTATCCAATCAACAATGTTTTTTGCCTCCAAATTTGGTAGTAGTGACTGCTGACTTTCTTGGTCCATGAGGTGAGCCAAATTCTCTAAATAATTTATTTCAAGGGATGTGTTATGGTTACCCCATAGCTCATTAAGATGATTTCTAATTTGAGTTATGTTATATTCTAATTCATTATATTGTTTGTTTACCATACAGAAATATATATATATATATATATATAAAATCACATATTAACCCTTGTCTAACTTGCATTAATTCAATCTCATCAGCTATAGCAATTATATCATCTCTAAGCTGACTTGTTGCTTTATAAAAATTCTTATTGATTTCTGATCATAACAAAAATCCACGTGAAACATTGACAGACAATTCATGTAAAAATTGACCTTGCACTATCTGATTTTGTACAGTGCTAATGGATATAAACATAGCAACACTGCTCACTATAGTAGTAATTAAAGAAATTATCCCAACAACAATACAGGATATACACCTCTTTTTTCTATTCAAACCCAATAGTTGATTAATTTGAGCAATAGAATAATCAACACAAGAGTGAAACCAATGCTCACTCTCTACAGGTATCATAACTATACTAGGTCTTCTTACAACAAATAGCAATTGTCCCAAAGAAGTATTATCATGACATTTAGAAACCTTACAATTAACACATGTGACATTGTAATGCTTATCAGTTTTGGTGATATTTACATTGCTATGATTTCCCCACATGAATGCATACCTCCCTCCTAAACAAGCATGTACAAAGCTGTGGTCAGTCTTGCTCAAGTATGTCCCATTAGGAGCAAAAATAGCAAAAACAGTTGTTATTAGGGCCAATGGAAAAGAGATTTTCCATATTTCCGGGTTTCCTCTCTGTGAGTTTCCAAACCAATTTCGTTCTGGATACCCACCATGTCTATGATTGAGGTTCATGTCATTGTGTCAGGAAATGTAGGTTTACTGTTGCACCTGATGGCAAACAGGTATGTTAGTCCTACAGTTTAAAAATGGGGGATCAGCTTGACACAAAGATGAGTCCCACTCGTCTCAGTCTGGACATAGCATCTGATGTTTATCCCACAGTCTTGAACAATTTGAAAAAGTCCCCAAATTTCCCATAGTATATGTTGTGATGTAGGTCCTTAACTCTGAAAATTCCTTTAGTATAGGCATTCCCATTCAGCTCTTCTTTAATTCTAAGCTTTCTCATAGATATAGAAGATAGATTAACAGGAATGTCCTCAGGGGCATGTTTGAGTCTGCCCCAAGGATGATACTCATAATGATACTTGGTAATTTGTACTAAGCTACATGAGGATATATTAAAAGTAGAAAAACGCAAAGGTGGTTCATCCACTAATTCAGACAAAGTAGATGTTACCTCTCCTCTAGGTGAGCCTCCCCTTTCTTTACATGGTCCCTCACACCTTTCTTCCATCTGAAAAAAAAATCAAATCCAATATAACCAACCATGGAGCAATGCTTTGTAACTCAAGTATTTCTCTCACTAAACAAACAAGAAAGGAGAAACTTGCCTGGAAATCTATGGCCCACCCCAGATACTGAAGATGGTGGTTAAGAGGGGAACCCTTGATCAGAGATTAACTCAGTTCTAGCTCACAATTCCCCAGAATGGGACATCACTAAAGACTGTTTCCTATTCCATCTCTTAGCATTCTTCATTGAGACCAAGGTAGCAGTATGCTGGTAAATATTTAACAACCAGCTCTTAAAGTATATATGGGGAAAGAATGTAAGCAGGACATACTTCTAAGTTTAATCTTCATCAACATTTTCCCCATCAGTTTCTTAAGTTTAGACACTGGATAAAACCTAAATCAGACTCTGATTAGCAGTTTGCTCATTTGATGCTTACACTGAAAATTTAACAATTGGCTCTCATGAAGTGATAAAAGCTGACCCTAGTATGCCCCTCAACTGAGCCCAGAATTAAAATAGTGTGGTTCTTGGGTAGCTTCTTATTGTAAAAGATATGGGCAGAGGGAAACTGAATGAACAGAATGCTCTGTGGAGACAGGCTGGTTATTCAGTTTTCTCTTTCTTTCAGAGGCACCTCAGTCTAACACTTCAATAGATTCCAGGGCACCTCAATCTAACTTCAGACTTCCCTCTCCCCCTCAGACTGGAAAAGCTATGCATAGTAAAATACACACATCACACTCATACTTCCGTAAGCTCAAGTAATATCAGAGGTCAAGAGAAGGAATTCATGGATGGGCAGGAACCCCCATAAATTGGGCCTGTTTATGGACTATAGGGGATTCTTTTGACCCCAATACCCCATTAATAGAGGAATTCTCCATTTCTAGGTTTGGGACTCAAGAAGAGTCACCCACCAAGAAATAAGATTCCTGTCCTGGTTTTTAAAAAATCATGCCATTTTAATAGTGCAAAAGGTTTGCAATATTTTATACATTTATCTTATTTGTGCCTTCACCAAACCACTGATCTATAGACAGGTATTATTTTGCCCAGTTAACAGGTAAGGAAACCAAAGATCAGAGAGGAAAAGGGTGTTGTTACTCATGGTCATGCACACAATAAGGACTCTTGGCAAGATTCAAGCTTTATTGTTGTTGGTATTTCAGTCATGACTGTCTCCTCATGACCCCATTTGGGGTTATCTTGGCAAAGATATTGGAGTGGTTTGCCATTTCCTTCTCCAGATCAATTTACAGATGAAGAAACTGAGGCAAACAGGGGTAAGTGACTTGTGAAGGATCACATTGCTAGTAAGTGTCTGAGGCGAGATTTGAACTCATGACAATATTGCATATTTGTGAAAGTATGCCCAGATTTGTGGTACAAATGTTCTATTGCTCCCTTTCTTACTATACCATCACATTAAATGCCTTGGTTTTAGACTAATTATGTGCTTTGTCTCACTAGTAGAAGTTAACACAGTGGTGGGGGCTTGTGAACAGAATACCTTGAACCTGGACAGTTTTCCTAAAGAGTCTATATGTGAAGTGTTCCTCCACTAGATGATATGTAATGTTTCAAATACATATTTTAACTCATTTATTCTCTACAAAAAAATACTGAGAGGCAGGTAAGGTCAATATCATTGTTTCCATTTTACAGATGAAGAGGCTAACGCTCAGAGAAATGAAGGTTATACTTCCAGGTATTGAAAATATAACTGAGCCAATCTAGTTATTCTGGCTCTTAGTCCAATAATCTTTCTACTGTTCAGTCATTTCAATCATGTCTGACTCTTTGTGAACCCATTTTGTAATTTTCTTAGCAAAGACACTGGAATAGTTTGCCATTTATTTCTCCAGTTAATTTTACAGATGAGGAACTGAGGCAAAAAGGATTAAGTGACTTGACCAAGCTTGTTGGGGCCCTTTAAGACTTTACCCGAACTCTGAGAACCCACGGAAAACTCAGGCAAATGACAGAGCAACTCAGGCTAGGGTTAGAGGCACCTGAGCGTATGTCCTGCCCCGTGATTTCGGGGTATTGAGCATGTGCTGCTAACAGGGGAGCACTCCCCTGCCATGAGAAGCCTGCTACTGCTGAGGCATGTGGGGGAACAGAGTCAGGGGAGGGGAAAGAGATAAAAGGAGGGAGGCAAGGTGAAAGGGAGAAGAGAGAGAAGAGGGGATTGTGAACGAGAAAGAGATTAAATGGCAAGATATTACATCTTGGTGTCAGGACTCCTTTGTCTGTTTGGGAGGAGCAGGCTCCCCCGAGGGGTTTGTGGGGGCAAACCAGAGGTCGCAGTGGGACAACCGGGAAAGGAACTCTCTGAAGGGTCACAGTGGGGCAACCATAAGGGTTGTAGTGGGCCGACCAGAATTGTGGAAGGCGATTGGAGTGCCGCAGAGGCGGCTGGAGAGGTGAGTTTGACATCAGCCCAGTAAGGCGGGCCCTTACACAAGCTCACACAGCTATTAAGTGTTTGACACAATTTGAATTCAGGAAGAGAGGCTTCCTGACCCCAGGGCCAGCATTCTATCCACTGTGCCACCTAGCTTCACTAATGGTCTCTCTACCTCACCCAAACTTGAGGAAATCCTTAGGATTGAAACTTGGGGGTATGTCAGGAATGGTGAAACAGGAAGAACGGAAGCAGAAGCTAGACAGTGAGAGCAAAGATTGGGTTGAAACCTTGTTCTTTGACTCAGAAAGTACAAGATGAACCTTATGGCTCTTAATTAAAGACTACAAGGATCTTACTTTTGGATGCTAACTGATTCAAGGTCACTTTTCCATACCCTTCATGGTGATCCTCTTCCCTCCTGGTTCTTGAGTTCTTCCCAGTTCCAGAGTCATAATGAAATTGGGTTGACAACAACTTCATCTCTTTTCCTGTTCTACTTCCCAACAGTACACACCACAGCCAGCACATGAATGGGGATTCAATCAGAGATGGCCACCAGCTAAGGGCATTCAAATAGATTCTCAAGGCCCATATTTCTCAGTGACTAAAATGTCCAATATCATAGTTATTCCCTTGGGTTCAGGTATTGTCTCCAGGAAATCTCTCATCACATTATACAATCACCAAACAAAATAAAACTTACAATCATAAAGGTAATATACCATTAGGGAAAACATACTGGAACAAAAATCAATAGTGCTGGGCTATAGTCCTAGTCCTGCTACTATCTAGCTAGGAGGTTTTGTTCAAGTTATTTCACCTTCTTTTCTAGATTCTAGTTTCCTCTTTAAAAAAAGAAATTTTAATTAGATGATCTTCAGTTTTCCTTCCATCTCTAGAGCCCTGCAGCCTATGATGGCATGGTTCTAAGGAACTAGGACACCATGAAGGTGGTGAGTGATTCCTGGTCAGGATAAATGGCAGGAATATTTCATGAAAGCTTTAAAGCATGGATACCACCCAAGCAGCAGGAAGACACTATGCATCTGGGGTCAGGTAGAGCAAGCTTACAAATATGAGCAAAGGCTGTTAAAATCATGTATTTGCTCACCCAGAATTTTCCCTGAGGTTCTATAGAATATCTTACTAGCCTACAATGGAAATGTTATTGAATTCAGTCCAAAGTCTCTGTTGTTCAGGATCAATTTTCATTTCTGATTGAGTTGTGGGCACAGACAGTGGGAAGTCATGCTTGTGTTGAAGTCATGTTTGTGTTGAAACCCAGATGAGCTCTCCAAAGCAGCCTGGTTTTGCCCTTACTACTACTGACCTCATTATTGAATCTTGGCTTTCATGCCACTATTGAGTCTAGGACTTTGGGGAAAAAACCTTTGGTTCTCTCCTCCACACCCTCCTCTAGCTGCTCCACCCTCTGCTTCTCTCCTCCACCCCCTCTGGCTGTTCCAGCCTCTGATCTCCAAGCAGCAGATCTCCGTGACAATGGCCTGCTGTGTGTAGATGGCTGTGCAGTATCCCTGGCTGGACAGGTTGACTAGAAGGTCCAGGACAGAACTGATTATACCCTGTGAGTGGTTTGTTTTCTTTAAATTTGAAGTGGGGCTGTTAATCTGTAAATTTAGTGTAGGGCTATGGAAAGGGTATAGGCTTGAAGAGCTGGGAATATAGCCAACTTTTGACATAGTAGCTTTGCACTCTCAAGAAAGTGCCTAGTCTTGTGGTAATAATAGATTATTCATCTATTTAGCTCAGTGAAGTATCCTGTAGTTTAAAGAGCATTCAACTTGGAATGTCTTAGCACTTGGCCTCAATGAGCTTCAGGTTCCTCATTTGTTAAATGAGGAGAATAAAATACTAAAGGGGCACTCTGGAATAACATCCCAGACTTGGAGCACATCCAATGCATTTCCAACCTTGTCGTTTTTATCTCTGTGAGATCTTAGCGTTTTTTCTTTTTTCTCTACTCCCATGGACTCTACCCTAGTTCAGGCTTTGATAGCCTCATATCCACACTATTGCAATAGCATAGTCATAGGTTTCAGGCATGGAGTACACTTGCCTAAATTTATGGAGGCAGGTGATGAAATGCCATATAGAGCAAGCAGCAAGGAGATCAGTATGCCTGGTCTCCTCTGACTAGAGCACAGAGCACATGTATAATCAGGTAGAAACAAAAGTTTGCAAAGAATTTTAAAATACCAAAAAGAAGAATTTGAATTATCCTTGATCAGCAGAATAATGCTTTCAAAATTTTAATTTGACAGTTGCATAAAGGAGTAGGGATTATAGCCAAGGCTGTTACACAGTTGGACAGTTAACAAAAGCCAGGAAAAGGTTCCAAGCTGAGATTAAATCTAACCTTTTTACTGATGCTTTGTTCAGTGCTCATTCAAGATCTGTTGTGCCAAACAACTGATTTAGAGTTAAGAAATTTCTTGTAACTTCCATTTAACCCATGATTGTGAGCATGTATCCCCAAGACAAATTCTGAGGGCTCTGGTACCCCTAAACTCACAGGAGCTGTGTGGATGTTGCGGTGATAAAACCTGCCTCAACTCCAAGATCCTCTTTAATTTACATACAGAATGAAGTTAGGTCAAAATTTTTTAAAAAACAAACAAACTGGCAAAGCAAGTGGGTTGTACTCCTTTTATTAGTCACATCTTCTATCAACAAAAACACCAATTCTTTTTGCATCAACCCAGCACAGAAGTGCTACTTGTACAATTTTTCAAAATACTTTCAAATACATGTTCTTATTTGATTCTTGCAATAGTTCAAAGAAGGGAGGGTGGGCAGGAATTACTATCTCCATTTGACAAATGAGGAAACTAAAGTCCCTCAAGATGAAATGATTTAAGGGTCACACATTGAGTTAATGATGAAGACAGGACTATGAACCAGATCTCCTAACTCCCAACTCTTTCCTCTACACCATGGAAAGTGTACCTTAGGCAACTCCTGGGAATTTCTGAAAGAAAAGGTGGTGAAATGTTCCATACACCCAGCATGTAATCAGTGACACCAAATGGAGCTAATTTTATCCAATTTAGCAAGTATGTATTAAATTCCTACTACTGCCAAGATGAAAGATGTGATGGAGGGAGGCCTAGCCTTGGAGCAAAAAAAAATTCCTGCTTCTGATATATATTCACTGTGCCACTTACCCTCTAACCGAACCCAGGTGACCCTTGATGACTATAAAATACAGATGACTTGTCCATATGCATTGGTGGAGGGAGTTTTATATATGGATGAAATCATAGGTCCAAATTCTACGTCCAATCCAACCCCTCCCCCAAAACAAGAGAAAACAAAAGTCCCCTGCCTGAGAAAAGCCTCCATTTTACCAGCAGATTTAGCAATATGTCTTGAGGAAAGAGAAAACACTAACGATGAGGGTGATAGGAAACACTTATTGAGTATACCCTACACTGTGCTAAGCACTTTACAAATATTATCTCATTGGTCCTTATAACAACCTTGAGTGATAGGTGTTATTATTATTTCATTTTGTAGTTGAAGAAACTGAGAAAGACAAAAGCATGGAGACAAAAGGTGGAATGCCAAATTAGGTAACAACAAGTAAGCTAGTGTGTCTAGAATAGAGAATATGGCAAGAGAAGCAATGTGAAATAAGTTTGGAATGGTAAACTGGAACCAGACTATAAAGGTTACTAAATACTTAGTTGAGTAATTTGTATTTGGTTTTAGAGACAATGGAGAGTTCCTAAAAATTCTTGAACTGGAGAGTTACATGGGTAGCATGAGCTTTAAGAAGATTATTTCAGCATCTGTGTAGAGGAGTGGTTGGGTAGAAAACAAATGGCAGGAGATAATTCAATTAGAAGACTGTCACAATAGTATGATTACCATGTGAGTAGAAATCAGGAAAGGGACTCGAGAGATGTGCTGGATTGACAAAATATGGCAATGTATTAGATATGGAGTAAAAGTGAGAAAAGAGGAAGAATTAAGTTTGAGCCCCAACATTTCAATACTAACCAGAAGGAAATGGGAAATTTTAGAGCAAGTACAGGTTTAGGAGAAAAGATTTTGTCCTATTTGGGACATATTGAGTTTGAGTTGTCTATGGTATATCCCAATAGAAATATACAGGAGGCAGTTGTTATATGAGTTTGTCATGAGCACAGGAGAGAAATGAGGGCTGGGTATATAAATTTAGGGTTCATCTACTTTGTTGTTGTGTCATTCAGTTATATCCAACTCTAAGTCCATGAGGTTTTCTTGGCAAAGATACTGGAGTAGTTTCCCATGTCCTTCTCCCATGTGTTACCATTTTACAGATGAGGAACTGAAGCAAATAAAAGTTAAGTGATTTGCCCAGCATCACATAGCTAGTAAGTGTCTGAGGCTGGATTTGAACTCAGCTCTTCCTGACTCTAGGCCCAGCATTCTATTTACCACACCACCTAGTTGTCCAGACATAAATGTAAACTACACTATATACGAGCTTGACTATGAAATGGAAGACATTATATATATATATATATAAATGTGTGTATGTGTTTGTGTGTGTATATACACACACATATACACATATATACACACACATACACATATATATATACATATACATATATATATGAAACAACTTATACATATATATGAAACTTATACATATATACATGAAACAACAACTTTGAGTATGTAGGGTCACAAAAAGGTGTTTTGTTGTTGTTGCTCTTGTTGAGTTGGGTTTTTTGTTGTTTCATTTGTTTGGATCTGCTTAACAGCATCTTGATTTCTCATAAAGTCACTAGCTTCCATTTGCTCCAGTCTAACTCTGAAGGAATGAATCTCCTCAGTGAACTTTTGAGATTCTTTTTCCATCTGGCAAATTCGACTTTTTAAGGCATTCTTCTCCTCATTGCCCTTTTGGGCAATGTTTGTTTGTTTGTTTGTTTGTTTGTTTAGGATGAGGGAGATATGAGTATATTTGTAGGCAGCAGGGAAAAGGACAACAAATTAGGAGACAGTGAAGATGAGAAAGGGATGAGGATGACTGTGGAGGCAAACTCCCAAAGGAAAGTAAGGAAAGGGTAGAATCAAGGGCAAAAGTAAATAAGATGATCTTGATAAGGAAAAAAGCCATCTTCTCCTGAACGGCTAGAACAAAGAAGGAGAGGATGATACATGGTGATGAAAAATAGAGAAGAGGGTGGCTAGGTGGCGCAGTGAATAGAGCGCCGGCCCTGGAATCAGAAGGACCTGAGTTCGGAGCCGGCCTCAGACACTTAAACCACACAAAAACCTAGCCGTGTAACCTTGGGCAAGTTACTTAACCCCAATTGCCCGAAAGGGGCGGCTAGGTGGCGCAGTGAGTAAGAGTGCCGGCCTCGGAGTTGGGATGACCCGAGATCAGATCCGGCCTCAGAAAATGAGCACCCACGCATAAATAATGACTAGCCGTGTAACCTTGAGCAAGTTACTTAACCCCAATTGCTTTAAAAAAAAAAAAAAGAAAAATAGAGAAGAATAAGGAACTCATAACTATGGTATCTATATACTCAGTGGTTTTGACATGAATTACTCTGCAGAGAATGAAGGCAAGGGAAAGAGCCTAAGGGTTAAGGAGAGGAGAGAAGGTTTAGTACAGCAGATGTGGGGGGGGGGGGCGGTGAGTTAGAAAGTCAGTCATGGAATAATATAGAAAAAAATACCTTGTGGTATTGATGGAACAGTCGAAATTAGAGAATTTTATATTTGTACTTGACCCTGTCAGCACATTTGTGTCTTCTCTGGTGGCATTCAGGCACTGTGAAGTGGTAACAGAGAAGGTGTAGGACAAGGCTTTGTCTGGGCATGAGTGTTGCTAGAACAATGGGCACAAAAGCAGGTGGCAGCATGTAGTTGAATTACTTAACTATAGGGTGAGGAAAGTGGAGGAAAATGAGTTCAGGGGAAAGGTGAAGGTTGCATTCCTGTTGACTCATTCAACCAACTGCACCTCTCATTTCAGGCAGGAAATCTCTGGGTTAAAAAGTATGGAGCTGGGAAGGCTAGGTGGTGCAGTGAGTAGAGCGTCAGCCCTGGAGTCAGAAGGACCTGAGTTCGGATCCAGCCTCAGACACTTAACACACACACAAACAAACAAACAACAACAACAAAAAAAAAAAAACCTAGCCGTGTGACCTTGGGCAAGTTACTTAACCCTAATTGCCCTCCAAAAAGAAAAGCAAAAAAAAAAAAAAAGTATGGAGCTACAGAGATTGGCAAGGAAGTCAAAAAGAGAAGGTATTTAAATATCTAATCGATTGTTCTGAGAACTAGCTGAAGCTCCCACCCAAATAGCTTTTGCATGGCTTGGACCACCAGAAGCAGAAAAGGAAATACCACAAGATATGCCTGAAAATCACAGTAATTGGGCTGTTGGAGTAGCCTCCACATCACCAGAAATTGTATACATTCAGCAAGGATGCCACTATTATGGGAGAAAGGGATAGAAAATTACCAGTAGCAGAAAAATCATTAGAAATGGAATCAATGACAATTGTGTGGATTGGAAAAGAGAGAGAAATGTGGGTTGGAGAAAGATGCATTGGAAAAGGGAGAAACCGAATTTCTGGGAGACATTTTGTTATTTAAGTGGTTTAGTTGAGAGACATTGTTTCTGAATCAGGGTGGTAACCAAGTGAAAAGAGAGAAGGGAATCGATGCAAAAGATATGGCACTTAATTGGATATAGGGAGTTTTGCTCTATCACTTTTTATATGTATAACATCAAAGAAGAAACTCTATCTCTCTGAGATTCCATTTTCTTATTTATAAAACTCAATGGGTGATTATGAGATTATACAAAATAACAGGTTTGAAATTACTTTGGAAACCACATATCATGATATAAATGTGAATTTATATCTCATAATCATCATTATGGTATGTGATGTCAAAATTATTGCTAGTCACTCTTAGATTGGTGCTGTGGGAAGCCCATCTCTGTACTAACCTCTGTCTTGTGGAACTGGGCATTTGAAAGGAACCACCTGGTCAAAAGTTGTCTTCTCCTCTCTTTCTCTCTCCAGAGTCAGACTCACCATCTTTGGACCAGTTCTGGTGTCCTTGAGTCTTGACCCAAGGAAAATGTTGAATGAGGCTGGTTTAATTGCAATCTCTCTTCTGCTACTGACCATAATACCCAAAGGTAGGAGCTTCTTTCCCACTTTTTAATTCTTCCATTTATTCTTTCTTGGTGGATCTACAAGTCCTGGACTTGAGTTCTAAACTTAAAATAATTTAACACACACTCCTTTCTCAAACTAGGAGAGCACCTAGTCCAATTCTAGAAGACAAGAAAAATAAATTGTGAAGCTGCTGCCAAAGTAACACTTGGCAAGGTTATGAAAGAGCAAAGGTTGAAAGAGATCCTAAGAGATGAACTTGGGGGTTTCAGTAGCTGCCTTGTATTGAGGATGATGTCCACTCTTCAAAGAGAGAGTCAATTCAATATAATAATAATAATAATAACAATAATAATAAATAACATTTATAGTGCTTAGTATGTGCCAGACACTGTGCTGGGTGCTTTACAATTATCGTCTTATTTGATCCTCATAATAATCCTGGGAGATAAGTGCTACTATTATCCCCATTTTACAGTTGAGGAAAATGAGACAGAGATTAAATGACTTACCCAGGGTCACACAGCTAGTAAGTATTTGAGACCAGATTTAACTTGAGTCTTCCTGACTCCAAGCCCAAAGTTCTAACCACTTAGGCACCTTTACAACATTACCTTAAACATAAAAGGGAAATAATATTACCTATATCACCAATCTCATGGGTTATTTGGAAGAAAAAATATGAAAGCACTACATGGGTGTAAGTATAAGGAGGACTATCCCACAAGATTCTCCCTAAAGCATACTCAGAATTGCCTTTCCTGGTTCTGGATGACAATGTGGCAACTTTAGGTTCTGCTTCATGGGGTTGTTCTCATTATATCAATTATAATCTCTCTTATCCAAGGGTTCTTAATTTGCGGTCCATGGATACATTTCAGGGGTTCTGAAATTGCAACTTTATTTCAATATACTTGACAATTTGTAATCCTATGTATTTTTTTATGCATTTAAAAAAATCTTTTTGAGAAGTCCAGAGACTTATGATTATACTGGCTGCCAAGGGTGTCCATAACACTGGACACGTTTAGCATCTCTGTTCTGTTTTTTTACCAGTGGCCTCAAATTTTTATCTCCTGAAACTAGATTTGGGTTCTTCAAAAAGTACTTTACTAGAAGAAACTAAGAGACATACAGTAATCAATTAAGCAATCAATAAATAAGCATTCAGTAAGACATGCCTACTATGTACCAAGCACTGATCTAGGTGCTAAGAATACATAGATAATAAATAAAACAATTCCTACATGCATGGAGCTTACATTCTTTTTTTTTTAATCAAATGCTTTATTAACTTCTAGTTTACATCATTCATTTCCCCAAGATTTTGAGTTACAAATTTTCTCCCCATTTTCCCCAACCCACCACCCCAAAATAGCGATCCCACTGGATATCCCCTCCTCCAATCTGCTCTCTCCCATATCTTGTCCCATATCCCCTCCAACTTTCCAGCAGGGCACGGTGAATCTCTATGCCCCAGTGCCTGTATGTCTTATTTCCCAGTTATATGTAAAATAATATTAATAATAGTACACATATATATGTAAATATATTTTTTAAACATTTGATTTTAAAACTTTGAATTCCAGATTCATTACCTTCCTCCCTTGCCACCCACCCTAACTGGGAAGATAAGCAATTCAGTATAGGTTGTACACGTGCAGCTATGCAAAACGTTTCCATAGTAGATATATTGTAAAAGACTGACTATATTTCCCTCCCTCCTATCCCACGTCCCACTTGTTCTATTCTCTATTTTGATCCTGTCCCTTTTCAAAAGTGGGGTGCTTCCAACTTCCATCCCCCCAGCCTGCTCTCCCTTTTATCACCCCCCCCATTCTCATTCCTTTCCCCCCTACTCTCCTGTAGGGTGAGATACCCAATTTAGTTTGTATGTCATTCCCTCCCTAAGCCAAATTCAATTCGAATAAGGTTGACCCATTCCCTTTTGCCTTTCTGTTCTTAGCCTCCATTGTAACCATTTTCCCTTGCCTCTTCTACATGAAATAATTTACCCCATTCTGACTCTCCCCATCTCCTTTCATTATATTCCTCTCTCACCTCTTAATTTCACCTTTTAAGTATCATCCCTTCCTATTCAATTGGTCCTGTGCCCTCTGTCTATTTATACCTGTACACACACACACACACACACACACACACACACACACGTATATATATATATATATACACATATTCACATATGTATTCATACACCCATATACCCTCCTATGTAGACATATATGTATGTATGTATATATACATATACACACATATACATATGTATACAGATATGTGTGTATATGTATGTATGTATATATACATATACACACATATACATATGTATGCATATATGTGTGTATATGTATGTGTGTATATGTGTGTGTATATATATATATATATATACATACACACACATGCATTTCTATTTCCTTCAACTATTCTCATACTGAGAAAAGTTTCATCAGTTACAATTATCATTTTTCCATGTAGGGATGTAAATAGTTCAACTTTCATAAGTTCATTATGATTTCTTTTCCCTTTTTACCTTCCCATGCTTCTCTTGCTTCTTGTATCTGAATGTCAAATTTTCTATTCAGCTCTGGTTTTTTCATCAAGAATGTTTGAAAGTCCTCTATTCCACTGAATAACCATATTTTCCCCTGAAACATGATACTCGGTTTTGCTGGGTATGTGACTCTTGGTTTTAATCCCAGGTTCTTTGACCTCCAGAATATCATATTCCAAGCCCTTCAATCCCTCAGTGTAGAAGCTGCCAGATCCTGTGTTATCCTGATTGTGTTTCCACAATATTCAAATTGTTTTTTCCTGGCTGCTTATAGTATTTTCTCCTTGATCTGGGAATTGCAGAACCTGGCTATAATATTCCTAGGAGTCTTCTTTTGTGGATCTTTTTCAGGAGGTGATCAGTGGATTCTTTCAACCTCTATTTTGCCCTCTGGTTCTAAAATATCAGGGTAATTTTCCTTGAGAATTTCTTGAAGGATGATTTCTAGGTTCTTTTTTTGATCATGGCTTTCAGGTAGTCCAATAATTTTAAAATTATCTCTCCTGGATCTATTTTCCAGGTGAGTGGTTTTCCCAATGAGATATTACACATTGCCTTCTATTTTTTTTTCATTTGTTTGGATCTGTTTAATAGTATCTTGATTTCTCATAAAGTCACTAGGTTCCATTTACTCCAATCTAATTCTGAAGGAATGATTCTCTTCAGTGAGCTTTTGAGATTTTCTTTCCATCTGGCAAATTCATACTTTTAAGGCATTCTTCTCCTCATTGCCTTTTTGAGCCTCTTTTGCCATTTGAGTTATTTTTTATTTTTAAGGTGTTATTTTCTTCAGTCAGGTTGCTGACTCTCATTTCTTAATTTTCTTGCATCGTTCTCATTTCTCTTCCCAATTTTTCCTCCACTTCTCTTATTTGATATTCAAAATCCTTCTTAAAGTCCTCTATGGCCTATAACCAGCTCATATTTTTCTTGGCAGCTTTTGGTACAGGAGTTCTGACTCCACTGTCTTCCATGTTTTGATCCTTTTTGTCCCCAAAGTAGAAGTGTAAAGTTGGTTTGCTCTGTTTGCTTTGTTTCCTTTGCCTGCTCATGTTGCCACTTAATTACTTGACTTTGGACTTTTTGCCACAGTAGGACTCTGCTACCAGACAGGAGAGGGTTTTCTCAGCTGTTAAAGGTATTAGTTGGGGGCCCTCTCTGAAACCTCCACACACTCTGGCAAGTTGGTCGCACACCCCAGGACCTCCACGCTAGACTGCAATCCAGATCCAAACAGGTTAAAGCAGGAGCGATTACCCCCCAGACTGGTTGCTTGGTCCCCCTACAGTCTGCAGGCCAGGAGCTGAAGCTGTCACATGGTTGTGGCTGCACAGCTGTGGTACCTCAGCAGCTTCTCACTGATGGCACTCCCAGCTACTGGATCCCAAAGTCCACAACTGCACTGACCTCTCACTTTGTCCTTAGCATCTATGTGTTCACAATTTTGGAAACCACCACAGCTGCTGGTGATCTGAAGTCCTTCAGGTCAGGCCCATCCTGAAGCTAAAACCTCAGGCTCGGGCAGGGCTAGGCTTGGTTCCCAGACCACTGGGTTTGCTTTGTTTGCTGCTGGCCTGCTGGTCTGTCCTCAGTGGGAGGTTAGCTTCTCTGTTTCATTTTGTGGGTTCTGTAGCTCCAAAGTTTCTTCAGAGTCACCTTTTACATGAATTAGAGGAGGTGGGAGCCGGAGCCCCTCGGAAGTCCTGTTTCTACTCCGCCACCTTGACTCCATCCCCTTGGAGCTTACATTCTCAATGGGGCTAAAAAAAGAAAAGAAACTCACCAAATAACAGACTTTAGAAATCTTAAAACATTCCTAATCATGGGAAGGGGGAAATCTATGCAAATAAGCATGATGAAAATAGAAATTTTGCAAGGAAGAAGAGATTTTCTATTGGATCCTCTAACTTCTGAAGTCAATTTGAAGTTGTAATAAAGCCTGCACATTTCTGCAAGGTTCTACCCACTTCCTCTCATCTCCCCAATCAAGAAAATGTTCTTCTGAAACCAGTGATGGTTGATGGCACCCCCTATACATTACATATATAGCTATTATACCTAAATGTAGTTCCCACCAATAAGAGTATTATTTTTCACGTGACTCTGGTCTATATGGAGAAAGTACATAAGATTATGGAAAATCAGTCTCAGTAAGAGTGAAGGGGACAATCCCTGCCAATCAACACTCCTTTCTCTAAAATATAGGGAAAAGAATCTTATTTTGGAGTTAGTAAAAAGCGTCCCACCCTAAAATTTTTTGCTTAGGGAACCAAGAATTCCAACTATATTACTGCTATTCTCTATTTGCAAAATATCCTTTGATAAACTAGAATTTATTTAACTGTTCTCTCTCTCTCTATCTCTCTCTCTCTCATACACACACACACACACACACACACACACACACACACACACACACATGCTCACATTTATCCTTTTGAGCTTACATTATAGGATTACAATATAGGATCATCAAATCCTATGTTTTGCCATAGGCATTTCCTGGGTTTCCCTCTTCTCCTCCCCATCCTTCTGATTACCCTCCATTTTATATATAATACATATAAAAACATATATGTATGTATATATAAACTTGTGTATAGTAATTTGCATGTTTCTTATCCTTGTGGAGCATTTAGGTGGCACAATGAATAGAGTACCAGGCCTGAAGTTAGGAAGACTTATCTTCTTGAGTTCATATCTGGCCTCAGACACTTACTAGCAATGTGACCCTGGGCAAGTTGCTTAACCCTGTTTACCTCAGTTTCCTCGTCTGTTAAATGACCTGGAGAAGGAAATAGCAAATCATTCCAGTATCTTTGCCAAGAAAACCTTAAATGGAGTCATGAAGAGATGACTATGACTGGAAAATGACTGAATAACTTCCCCATTAGAATATTAGCTCTTTGAAAGGAGAGACTAGTTTTCCCCCCTTTTTTGTATCCCTAGCATTTAGCATTATTTTGGGAACATGGTAAGTTCTTATTGACTACAAAGACTGTGTGATCAAATAAACTCCTCATTTCCCAAAAGGAAAAGTCATCCTGATAGAAAAGATTCAATGAACTGTCATCTCTTAAGTTTTTCTGTGTTGGCAGGGCTAGAAAATTAATTACTTTGTCTCCTGATGTCATTAGAAGGAGGCTTAGGTTGTGATATGTTTGGGATTCTTTTGGAAGGAAAACTTTGTGTACTTAAGCCCATAAGCAATGCCATTCTGAGTCAGTCCTAAGTTTACCCAAAGAATATCACTAGTCACTAATAGTGGCTCCACTATTAGTGGAGAAAATGTATGGGAGGGCACAGTTACCATCACTGATGTTAACCTCAAAGATGTAGGATGGTTTCCTAATTTCCTCTTTATAATCCCATTACACAGGAAGTTTTAAGAGAGCTATTCCCCACTCTGATCCCCACCTCTACCCAATTCATCACTATGAAATGAAATGCATTCTAGGACCTCTTAAGCAGCACTGAGTTAAAAACTCCAAATTCAATTCCATTTAACCAAAAATCAATTGAGTACAGACTTTGCACAAGATCCTGTGGTCAGGGGAGGTATTATAAGGGACACAAAAATCAATGACCCAATTACTGTCAAAAAGTCTAATAAAAGAGGCCAAGACATGGATACAAACAAATGGAATATAAAATAGAACTTGAAAGCTTATGAAAGATGTTCAAATTAAACAAAATTAGACTATAAAAAAGGGAGAGATAGGGGCAGCTAGGTGGCACAGTGAATAGAGCACCAGCCCTGGAATCAGGAGGACCTGAGTTCAAATCCAGCCTCAGACACTTAACACAAAAACTAGCCGTGTGACCTTGGGCAAGTCACTTAACCCCAATTATCCTACCCTCCTCTCTCCAAAAAGCCGAAGAAGAAGAAGAAGGAGGAGGAGGAGGAGGAGGAGGAGGAGGAGGAGGAGGAGGAGGAGGAGAAGAAGAAGAAGAAGAAGAAGAAGAAGAAGAAGAAGAAGAAGAAGAAGAAGGAGAAGAAGAAGAAGGAGAAGAAGAAGAAGGAGAAGAAGAAGAAGGAGAAGAAGAAGAAGAAGAAGAAGAGAGATCATGGCCAGCTAAGGGAACTAGAGAAGGTTTTCTGGAGGGTACAGTATTTAAACTGGGTCTTGAAGAGTAGGTAGGGTCTAAACTGTCAGAGTATGGGAAAAGAGAACGAGAAGGAGAAGGACTGAGTGGACCTGTGATTTCAGATAAAGGCAAGTCCTAGATGAGGAAATTCTCCCTGCTGATGCAGGCTGATACTCTTAGAGAGCTGCCTAGAGCACTGAAAAAGTGACTTATCCAGGGATACACAAACAATAACTTCAGAAGCCAGCCTTGAATCCAGGTCTTCCTGGCTCTAAGTTCCCTCCATATCTACTAGACCACACTGCCTCTGACATTGGGGAAGTAGGGAGGGATAGCATGAGTCAATGAAGAGCCAGTTTCTGCCTTTCAGGGCTTATTTTCATTGGCGAGGACGGAAACCTCATAGGGTCAAACATCTTGTCTTCCCTATAAGTCTTGGTAATTATCTTGCATAGATAATTTTGCAGTGATTGGCCCTACCTATCTCATTCTAGCCATATTGAGAGAGATAGTACGTTGACCTGTTCCTTCCCTCCCAAGGAGGGAACATGGTATTCATGTGGTCCTACTCCCACTTTCCCCACACTAGTTGTTTATCAGGTTGGGTCTGATGTGGCCAGATAATAGATGAAGGAGTACAAAGGGAAGACTAGAGTGGTGAAGGTATCATTGCTGAAGGAAGCATGATTCTGAACATACATCACAGGAGCTGGGATTCACATGAGATTGGAGACTATTTCTCTTTGAAGTGATTTCCAAATCAAGTGTGGAATTTTTCAAACATCAATTCAATGCAATCCATTTCAACAAATATTTTTAAGTATGGGGGGGTAGAGCCAAGATGGTGAAGTAAAAGTAGGGACTTGCTTGAACTCTCCCCCAACCCTCTCCAAATACCTGTAAAAATGACTTTACACAAATTCTGGAGTTACAGAACCTACAAAATGACAGAGCAAATATTTTTAAGTACCGGGTGGGGGGATGGGCACAAAGCTAAAAATTAAATAGTCTCTATCTTCAGTGGGGAATATTTCATCCTGACATTGCCTTGGGGTAGCCATATCTGCTACCACAAATAGGAATAGCCACTTTTGCAGAGAAATGATTCTGAGGTTTTCATTGCTATCTTATTTCTTCAAAAATGTGATAGGATTGGCTGAGGTTTTATTTTGTTTTTGTCTAGAATATATATACAAATATGTGTATTTACTGTATTATTATGTATAAAGTATATTTACAGGCAAATACATAAAAACATAGTACATGTATATATTATATATGTATATATACGTAAGTGTGTTTATATTTATCCACTATGCACATATGACTATACTATTAATTTGCTGCATAATATTAATAAAAAAGGGTGATATTAGCTACCTTATGCTTTAAAGGATGAATAACATTTCAACTGGTAGAGATAGAAAAGGTCTTATAGATAAAGATAATAGTATCAAATGAGGACTTGATCTCTGCCTTTCAGTTTACTCTACTACAACCAGAGGTAGGAGGGCTAACAGCACTTAAGACATATTAAGTTCTGGGTTCCAGTCTTGACCTTGCTATTTACTAACTACGTGATCTTGGACACATGTCAACATTCTTCACTCAGAGATTTCCATGAAACCTTTTGAATTCTCCCACCTTTATCCCACCACCTCCCAAACCTATTTATCACTTATAATAACCTCTCTCCAGAATAAATGGGAAAGAGGTTTTATGATTTATGGGCATGACAGGTCTTTATTAAACACCACAAATGATTGGCTCATATCAGAAATCGATGATAAATATGAACATAGTATAAATAGGAACACCATAAGAAGTGAGTCTGTAGATTACGTGGAGAAGGATGTCATGGGCCCCACTTAGAAAATCACTTCCTGCAGCTGCCAAGGAAAAAAATGAAGAAGGAAAAGAAACCATGCAACAAAATTGGGAGAAAAATTTATTTCCCAGCAGATATTTAACTCTTTATTTTCTCGACCTTCTTCTATTCCCTTTGTTAAGATGTCACCCCCTGGTCAGATCCTAAAAGTTCCCTCTATCTCAAAGCCAAGTCAGAAGAAACTGCTTCAGATTCCCAGCTCCATTTTGACCATGATCTTACTGGGTGAGCTTAACAAGGACTGCTCCCTTCTCTGGCCCTCTCAGTCTCCCCATCTAATGAAAAGAACAATTTCTGCCCCTCCCTGTATGCCAGAATCCTTGGATACTTTATTTGTCCTATGGCAAAGGGCAGGTTTGAGGTTACATGAAAGAGGTAATTAGGAAGCTAGTATAAACACAAGTTTCACAGCACAGAAAACAGGCAAAAACAAAAGCACTCACACACACACACACACACACACACACACACACATATACACACACTACATGGCAATACAGAGATTTGGCCATACACAAGGCTAGAATCACTCATATGAGGGAAATGTGTACTATGGAAAAGATCTTGTGGGTCTGAGCAGTAAAGGGTTTTTTTAATAGTATTTTATTTGTTCCAATTACATACAAAGACAATTTTCAACATTCATTTTTTGAAAGATTTTGAATTCTAAATTTTTCTCCCCCTTTCTTCCCTCTTCCCCCAGAATCAAAATGAGTCAGGACAGTAAAAAAGTAAAGGCGGTTATTGCATATAAGTCTATAGTCATTAGGACCACTTTATCTAAGTGATACTATATTGGAGTCCTATCATTTATAACTACAACATTAAATAATATATTTCAAAAGGAGTTCCATCCTTTTCCCTCTCTCCACCTACCTATAGTCATCAGGGTCACAAATGCATTGTCCGAAATGACATCTATCCCCAAAGGGCACAAGCCCATGGCTGCCTTCACTGAAGTTTGGTTTCTGTTCCTTACATCTGCTTGGGAAGATCTGAGGATGGAGGGACCACAAAAGGGTAGTTCCCATACCCATGGTGTAGTAAAGATATATCAGGGGAGAAAAATTGCCTTTCCTCAATGAAGTTCATGCTCATGACAGGGAAAGATCGTTCTATGTGAAGGCAGAAGTAGTATTCAAATAGCTCTGCAGGAAATGTGTCCTGCTTGATCCACAAATCCCTTGTATTGGGCTATTTTTGTAGCCTAACATTTTTCACAGGAGAGAGACTACCAATGATGCTAAAATCAAGAACCTTTTATTAATTGTATCTTAACTCACACAAGAAAAACTCTTGTGTGCGGCTTAACTTGAATAATAGCCCTTTGGGACACGAGGAGATGAAGGTAGAACTCAAATAGGGGAGAAAAGAAAGGACAAGGATATAACCAAATTATGTTCATTGGGAAGAAAATACAATTAGCTTTCCAGAGGTGCAGGAACAATCACTGACTGTCCCAGTTGGAGAGGCCAGCAGCAGCTTGTGCTAGATTCCTGACATTCTTCTTAGTTCATTACTGGGATCTTACAAAGCAGGGCTATTACAAGATGAGGAAAAGGGGGAACTCAGTCCTTCACAGAGGGGGAAAGGGGCTCTCTCAGGCCTTTCTGATTGGTTTCCCACCTCTGATGGCACAGACAGGGAGAGACCAATTACTGAAGCTGCATAGGGCATGGGTATTTCTGACTTGATAGAAAGCAGACGTTTCATAAAATTAGCCTAGAACAGAGACAACCTATTGCCAAAAGAGCTAGGTGCAGACAACTCAAAATCTTTCTGAATTGCCACATCCTACCTCAATCAAGGAGTGCTGGCCATTTCCATAACAGTGCAGTGCCAGCACACTCAGATGGTAAGTGGCAGGGAAATATCATGAGTTTTCCACTGGGAGAGGGGAGGGACTAATTAACAATAGTTAACATTTATATAGCACTTACTAAGTGTCAGGCACAAAGCTAAGTGCTTTATAATTATTATCTCCTTTGATCCCATGATAACCCTGGGAGGTAGGAGCTATTATTATCCTCATTTTATAGATGAAGACAGAAGGCAAACAGAAATTGAATGATTTGACTGGGGTCATACAACTAGTAAGTATCTGAGACTGGATTTTAACTCAGATCTCTCTGACTCCAGGTCCAACACTGTCCCCTAATTGTAGGGAGGTTTAAAAAATAAATTCGGGGCGACTAGGTGGTGCAGTGAGTAAAAGTGCTGGCCCCAGAGTTGGGACGACCTGGGATCGGATCCGGCCTCAGAAAATGAGCACCCACACATACATAATGACTGGTCCTGTAATCTTGAGCAAGTTACTTAACCCCAATTGCTTAAATTAATTAATTAATTCCCTGAAAAGCAGGAAACAACATCCACATTAAGCTTTGGTGCTAAAGTTCAGCTGGGGATGAAGAGCCAAGATGTCAGGGTAGAGGTGGCAGCAACTCAGTCAAACTCTCTCAACCGTTCCCCTCCAAACAACTTTGAAATAGTGCCTCAAATAGAATTCTGGAGCCGAATAGCCAACCAAAGGTCAAGGTGAGACATTTTTCCAGCCTAAGGGAACTAAGAAGGTCAGCAGGAGAGGTTTTTGACACTGGAGTGGAGGCCGATCAGGATTGCATGTGATGGCAATACTAGCCTTGTAGGTGACTGCACTGTCAGCTGCCACTTTGGGAAGCCCAGACATAAAGGGGGTCAGACAACTGGTCAGAAAGAAATGTTAAGAGAAACTTTGCTGGCACCAGGTGCAGGACTCTGTTTGGAAACTCATATGCTAAACATAGTTGACCTAGACAAGGCAGAGAGGCAAGCACTTGCCTTCTCAGTGAATGGGGAAGGGACTATAGCACAGAAGAGAATTTAGAGCTCTCAATTTTTAAAAAATGCTAAAATAATTAATAAATTTGGAAAATAAAACTCAGCTAGGACAACTAGGGATTTCCTGGTCTTATCACATTGTAGTGATTACTCATTTAAAAGTATTAGAATATGTTATACCATATCTCACACTGGTTTTATTGTCTTTTTCATATCTTACACTTAACTGAATAGAAACAAACAGGTAATAGAAAGGGCCTTTTGCTTAGAATCAGAAGACCTGGATTTCATCTCATTTGTGTCACTTGTTAGCACTTAGCTCAAGGCCTGGCATATTTAATAATAAATGCCAGTTGACTATGTAGCCTTGAACAAGTCACTTAAATTCCTTGAATGATGGTTTCCTCAGCTATAAAATAAAGGGGCTGAATTACACAGTCTTTCAAGTCCCTTCCATTTCCAGAATTCTCTGAGTCTATTCCAAATGACACAATATATATGAAAGCTTTTAAGCATGCTTATGACACTGGCATCATTATTATTTAAATTATGTTAATAATTTTAGTGGAAATAATTTGAAAGTAAAGATCATGATAGTTCTAAAGTAATATGACCTTGAAGCTGAATCGGCAAGATAGGACCGTGAAATGAGGAAGGAAGAAGGATTAATGAGGGATGAAGCAAAGAATTGGGATAGCTAGGTGGATAGTGGATAGAAAGCTATGCCTGGAGTCAAGAACACTCATCTTCCTGAGTTCAAATCTGGCCTCGGACATTTACTTGCTAGGCAAGTCACTTAACCCTGTCTGCCTCGATTTCCTCATTGGCAAAATGAGTTGGAGAAGGAAATGGCAAACCACTTCAGTATCTTTGCCAAGAAAACCCCAAATGGGGTCATAAAGAGTTGGACGTGACTGAACAGCAACAGCAACTAAAAGGAAGGAATCCTTTCAGAACCCTTATGGCTACTACAAATGTAGCCATGCTGTCTCTAACATACATATAATTCTACTTTTGGACATATTTAGCCCAGGGGGGGAAAGACTTGGGGTGAGGGGAGGTTTTCAGTAAGAAGACAAAAAATGTTGTCTTTATGTGAAAGGTTGTCATGAAGAAGAAGGATCAGATCTGTTTTGCTTAGACCCAGACGAGGCAGGACAGATGGGGCAGAAATAATAGGATGAAAGATTTTAGCTCAATATTAAGTGAGAAATCTCATTAATAATTAAAGTTATCTAACATTAGGAGGGCTCCTTGGCTGAGAAGTGAGCTCCTGAAAGACCATCAGAAGTAATCCCTGCATGGAATGAGAAGTTGGCCAAAATGATTTTCATTGTCCCTTTCAACATAAACTTTATGGGAATTCCTTAGGAACTGAACATATCTGTAAAGAAACAAGCCTTTGTTGCACACCCCAGGGTGTGCTTTTCCATATGCAAGTACTTTGAATTTTTTTTCTCTCTCTCTCTTTTTCAGAGAAACTGCATATGGAGCTTGGTAAGTCCAGCTTGTGCCTCCATATACCCAATCCCACACTCCCACTTCCCATATATTGAAGGGTACATACATACTGGATAGCCTCTCTCTGAACTGACACTGATTCAAATTAGGTTCTGTTATATGTCTGTAATGGGCATTTCTAATTTCTGCAGATATTGATCATCACTATTCAGGGAATCCTAGCCATCATCCTCACTGCAGAGACAAGACTTTGGGGAGAGAGGGGAGTAGCACTGAATAGTCATCCAGGATATTCTTACATTGCAGCAGTTCCTGTATTCCCTGAACATGTATGAAGGCCACATTGTCCTTAGTGGCCTTCCTTCTGAGCAGCCATCCACTTGTGACATTTAAAAAATTTGAGAAACATACTTCCTGGGTAATTTAACCATTTTATTAATAATGTCAACAAAGGTCGGTGACACTCTCTAATGCCAAAGACAATAATGGAGGGGAGGACTCATGGCTTATATGTCCTGGGAAGAGGGGTGTTCTTGAGGGTAGCAATCAACTCTGATTGGTTAATAATTAATTAGAGATGGACTCTACAAAGAGAAATTAGCTCACTCCAATGTGGGGCTGAGAGTGGCATCATGTCACATAGAGATTATCCCTAAACTCAGACCACCCACCCCTAGCCTTGGGCAATCTAGACAAAGAATCCATATCCCCCACCCAAGCTTAAACTAATGCATCCATGCACATATTCTCTCTCTCTCTCTCTCTCTCTCTCTCTCTCTCTCTCTCTCTCTCTCTCACACACACACACACACACACACACACACACACACACACACACTCATTTCATCCCTCTCCCTTAGGACAATTGCTCTGTATTCCACTAAGGCTGGCATTTTCCCTGTATCCTCCTCAGCATAGCCCTTGATTCCCATTCCCCAAGAAATGATCCTGAGGGCTACACACACCCTCAGGTGGTACCTTCCTATCTTCCCCTTGCTTATCTTCAATCTCTCTTGTTCTACTGGCTGCTTTTCCAACCACCTACTGGACATTTCTAACTGGACATTCTATATCTTAAACTTAACACAGTCAAAACTGAACTCATTATCTTTTCTCCCAAATCCTCCTTTCTTTCTAATTTTCCTATTAGCAAAGACCCCACCATCCTCCCAGGAACCAAGGCTCACCACCTAGCTGTCATCCTAGACTCCTTACTCTTCATATCAAATCTGTTGCCAACCTTATTGATTTTACCTTCATATAATCTCTCATATATGCTCCCTTCCCTCCTCTCTCACTGACAACAGTCTGTTGTAGGTCCTCATTATCTCACACCTGAATTATTACTTCAATCACCTTGCTCAAATCTCTTCCCCACTCCAATCCATCCTGCACTCAGCTATCAAAGTGATCTTTCTAAAGTTCAGACCACTGAATGACCACATTACCTCCCTATTCTATAAAGTCTAGTGATCAAATATAAAATCTTTTGTCTGGCAATCAAAGTCCTTCATAACTTGGTTCCCTCTTACCATTCTAGTCTTCTTATATCTTACTCCCCACTTCATATTCTATGACCCAATGACATTGGCCTCCTTGCTGTTCCTTGCACAAAATGCTCCATCTCAAGACTCTGTGCATTTTTCACGACTATCCCCCATGCCTGTAATATTCTCCTTCCCTATATCTGTCCCCTGGCTTCCTTCAAGTAGCAAATAAAATCTCTCCTTCAACAAGAAACCTTTCCTGATCCTCCTTAACGCTAATGCCTTCCTTTGGTTAATTATCTCCAATTTATCTTGTATGTGTCTTGTTTGTACAGATTTTTTCCCATGTTGTCTCCTCCATTAGACCATGACTTCCTTAAAGACTGGTGACTGCTTTACCTTTATTTGTCTCCTCAGTGCGTATGTACCTAGCATATTATAGGAAGTTAATAAATGCTCATTTACTGACTGGGTGACCTTTCCTAGAAATGGTCCTGCCGATAACGCTGGCAATGCTCTTCTGATTCTCTTTGGCCTGTATTTTCTTTTTCAACAAACAGCTAAATCAAAAGTCATTTGTCCCACCCATCCCATTGTGGTCAGGCTTGGGGAAGATGTCACCTTATCTTGTCATCTCTCCCCTGAGACAAGTGCAGAGGGCATAAAGGTAAAATGGTTCCAAGCCATGGATGTGGCTGATGTGACCAGAAAAACAGCAACAGAGAACAAAAGGACATTACTGGAGACACATGCAGTCAACAAAGGGAGAGGGACCTTGAAAATATTCCATGTTGATACATCAGATAATGGACGATATTGGTGTCGTTTTGAACAAAATGGCATCTACCGGGAAGCCAGTTTGGAGCTAAAAGTAGCAGGTAAGGAGCAACATATCTTGGGGTTTTGAACTGTCTGCAAGTGATAGGAATTCCTGTGTGTGTGTGTGTGTGTGTGTGTGTGTGTGGTGATAAGGAAGGAAGGAAGGAAGGAAGGAAGGAAGGAAGGAAGGAAGGAAGGAAGGAAGGAAGGAGTGTTAGCTGTTGTTGTTGTTTTCATATGCTGCTGAAATGAAGAATCATGCTTGAATTCAACATTACCAGGACATATGCATTACACAAGATTTTGCTCTTTGAAAATATTCCCTTGCTACACCTTTTTTTTAATGCCTTCGGCCTTGTGTCATCCACTCATGTGCTAGGAAGGTTTGATTCTAGCAAACAAAACAACAAAAAAAAAAAAATGGAATTGAGTTGCCATTTTTTCTTTCCACTACTAATTCTAAAACAATTAGACTTAAAAACTTTCCTAATACCCCTCCAACCAATAAAGGTCTCAATCTTCCAATCAGACGATGGAGAAAGATTATTCTGACTTCACCCTAACATCGAAGGTCCCTTTTTCTTCCCAGCTCACCCTTCCACCCCACCCAAAAGACCTCAAATACTTTCACCCCAGGCTTCAGTCTTGGCTTCCATCTTTTTGCTGTGTTTTCAGTGGTTACTATATATAAACAGTAAGAAAACCTGAAAAAAATGTATTAAAATTTGTACCACTTAGCAAAATATTTTTAACATTATTGTGATTTCATAATAAATAAAAATGTTAAGTAATAAGAATAATTAATTATTTATTGAAATTTCCCTTTTTTAATAAGGTCTGTTTGCAAAATAGTTTAATCATTAATTATACCTTTACCTGGATAGTAAGCTGCTAAAAAGCTATCTGTGACCTGAAGAAGTTTAGCCTATTTTAATTTTGGCCCCTACCTACTGCCAAGTTGCACAGGTCTACCCTAATCCCTTTCTACTGGTAAATATATTGAGAGTCTTCTCAGTAAGCCTTTCCTGAAACTTCCAACCACTAATCCCCTTCCTTATTCTATATATGCTTAAATATATTCTTATTGTCTCTCCTGTCAAAATTGTAAGAAACTTCATGAATAAGGGTTATTGTATTTGTATCCAGTGCCTAGATCAGTGCCTGGTATATAGTAGGTGCTTAATAAATGTTTATTGATTGATAATGTTGGGACATAATCAATTTGGAGTATCCAAATTGACATGGTATATGGGACTTTTCTTGATACTATTGACCTCCTTGGGGGTATATGCCTTGCAGTGGGATTCCTGGGTCAAAAGCAAAGACTTTTCTGTTTCTTCTTAGTATGGGTCCAAATTTCAGCAAACATTTATTAAACACCTATACTGCACTGGGTACTTGAAGAGATAAAAAAAAAATGTGCAAGATAAAGTCTCTGCCCTTGAGAAGTTTAAAATCTAATGAGCCAAGATGCTGTACTCAAATAACAGTCATACTAAGCAGATTGGTGAGAGATGTGCAGACACCGAGAATCTGAAGTGCTGTCAGGAGAATGACCGGGTGTTGTGATGCTTCCAAGTTTTTCAGCTCCCATTAGTCCCCGAATCAAATTAAACCCCAGCCTCACACAGATGTGCGTTGGGTTCTGTGAGATGGCATCATGTTGGTTGTTGTCCTTCATTCTGGAAGAGGACCAAACTGACATCACTAGGCTAGAGTCAAGTTCCAATGGGTCTGACTGGGACCGATCAGACCAGAATGAGCTCGGAATGTCCTACCACAGGTCGGGCACAGTCAGTGTGAACATTTGGGGTAGATTCTCCAAATCTGTGCATCCTGTGTTTCTTTTGAGCTATTTCACTTCTGCTTTGCTCAGAGCACAGCACCAGCTCTGATGTGGGCTCGCCATGCTGAGAGGTCCTGTGCCAGTGTCTCCCATGTCACACAATCAATTCCAGAGCTCTTAATCTAGACCTTGAGAGTGTCCTTGTATCGCTTCTTCTGACCACCATGTGAACGCTTGCCCTGTGTGAATTCTCCATAAAATAGTCTTTTTGGCAAGCGTAGGTTTTGCATTCAAACATGGCCAGCCCATCAGAGTTGCACTTTCTGAAGGAGAGTCTGACCGCTTGGCAGTTTAGTTCAAGTAAGGACTTCAGTGTCTGGAACCTTATCCTGGCATAAAGGTTCTGGGTAGTAGCATCAGGTAAGGAAATAGTAAAGGGGGAAAAAAGACGTTTATTAAACACCTACTACGTACAAAGCTCTGTAGGGGTTTGAATTCGAGCTCTGACACTCTATGTAGCTGCAGCTCTCTCCGCCTCTCTGATCCTCACTTTTCCCATCTATGGAAAGGTGGAAGTAGCAAATTGTTTTCATCCTTACATTGCCTGCCTCACACACTTATGAAGAAAGGAATTCCTTAGCATAGTGTCAGTCAGAGTTGTTAGTACTTCTGCTTCCCAGACTGACTCCTCGGCAGGTACTGGTGAGTTGGTAGAGGGGTTGGAGGAAAAAAGAATGATTAAATATTTCCTTTGAAGACTTGTCCGAATAGAAAACATGGAAGTTAGGTGCACCTTCCCTGGTGCTGCTTTTGGATCCACAGAGAAGGTAGAAGCAGACCTAGAACTTCCTGGGGGATTCACAAGGACCATCCCCAAGGGCGCCTGGGTCATTGAGATCAAAGAGATATCACTAGACTGATTTCACATCTATAGTTAACGGGATCTTGGGGCTCTTGTTTCAGAGCCACCATCACTTGGGATGACCTCTTCCTGGAAGATCCTGCTCGCCCTGGGGCTCTTCCTATTCATTGCAGCTATGGCTCTTACATGGAACAAGTACTATAGTAAAGGTAATTTGATTTGGGAGGAAAAAAAAACTGATGTGAGGAGAGCTGGGTGACTGGCAGAGAACTAGGAAATGGTGTAGAATGTGGACTGTTGTGAGATCTCATCTCACTTTGAGCCTTTGATTCTGACTCTGACTCTGACTCTCTGTCTCTGTCTCTGTCTGTCTCTGTCTCTCTCTCCATCTTTCTGTCTCTGTCTCTCTGTCTCTCTCTATCCCCTTTTCTCTCCTCTCTCACATTTTTCTTTTATTTTGAACTTGAATATCAAATATATAAACACCATATAAACATAAACACAAATATAAAATTAATCTTTCTATATATTGTACATTATATTTAACAACACATATGAAAATGTGTATATACATTATACATAATATCTATATGCCTTATATACATGAAACAAATTGTGAATCTCTATTATGTAGTCTCAGTGTATCTCTCTGTCTCTGTCTCCCTCTTCCTTTCTTCTGTCTCTCTGCTCTCCTTAGCTATCCCTCTTCATGTCCTTCTATCCCAGTTTTCTTTCTTTTCTCCTTCCCCTCTGTCTCCTTTTCATGTCTTCTATTCATCTTTCCCTTGCCCTTTATCTCTCCTTTTCTTCTCATCCTCTTTTTCTGCTTGCCTTCTCTCTCCTTTTTTACTATGCCCACTCCCCTCCCCCGTTTTCTACTGAGCACCAAATCAGTAATCATCCAACAATTGATGGTTGGAGTGAAAATGGGAGTAACAAAGATAACCAAGGCCAATGCTAAGAGCTTCCAGAATGACAAGGACCACAGAAACCCCAGAGCAGTAATTTGATGATTATATTTGAGACCTCCAGGCACAGTTGAGAGAAGAAAGCAACCAGTCCTGCATTCCTGGGACCTAGTACAGGGCATTATATTTATTATTAATAACACTATTTAACTATTAGAGGTACAGTGGCATAATGAGTAAAGAGCCCACCTCACAGATAGGAAGATATAAGTTCAAATTCTACTTTTGACTCATACTGGCTTGTGACTGTGGACAAGTCTTTCTACCTCTTAGTGCCCTGAGTCTCTATAACCTCAGATTTTTAGCAGGTGCCAAGTTTCCTTATCGAGTGTTCCTTATACTGATGGCATTACAACTCTGAGCAGAAAATATGAAAGCATTTCTTCAATATTTCAAAATGTCGATGACTTCATCAGTATAGATAGTCCATCTGCAGATACTGATAGCAACGCCCTCATGTTTCACATGGCTTCTTAAGCTGCTACAGCTGAAGCACTTCCTCTCCTGAAGGCTAACTCAGTGATGAAACCTCTCCAACTTCAGCTAGGTTTGTCCTTGAAGAACAGACACAGAACCCATCACTAGGCCATCAAATTTTCTAACTTGATACAACTTGCAAAAGCTTTTGTTCCACTGCATAGCTTTAGAAAGCCCAGGTCATTCCCATTCTACAGCAAAAGGTCTGAGCAGTGGAAGAACAGTAATAAATGGGATGTGCCAATAAATGTTTAACAACTGGCTTTCTTTTTTAAAAATAATTAATGTACATAGGATATACTTTTAAGTTAAATTTTATTATTATCATTTTTTCCATCATTTTCTAAAGTCTAGATAATCCACAAAACATCAAATCAAGTCATGATTTCTTGTGATTTGCCTATTTCTGAGGTGTAAATGCTCACACTGAAAATGTAACAATCAGCTCTTAAGAGCTGGTATGAGCCAGCTCCAGCAGAACACTGTTGTGGTTATACACACTTCTACTTTCTACTACCTACATTCTGTCCTCACAATAACTCTGCTATAAAATGGAGTTGTCTCTGTTTTGGAGATGAGCAAATTAAAGTCCCCATCGGTTAAGTCCAAAGTCATATGGCTAGCAACAGACTGATCTGCCTCCAAAGTGAGCATTCAGACCATGCTGTTTCCTGTTTAATTGGCATACACATAACTCATAAATCGGAGATAATGACATGAAGGTCCTGGGTACATTTGGGGGAATTTCTGATAACTCTGGCTCATTGCAGTCTCCAGAAATCTGGGAACTTCACTATGCAACATCAGGAAAAATATTATTACTAATCCCCTTTGCAAATAGTTCACAAAGCTCAAAGGAGGGAGAGACAGTACATGTTAAAGAAAAAAATAATAAAATGATAGATTTAAAGATGGCCAGTATCACAGGAATTCAGAAGTAGAGCTGGAAGCGAACCCAGATGCTGTCTCCTAATTTTATGGTTGAAGAAACTGAGGCCCCAGGAGATTCAATGACATGTCCAAAGACATAAAAGTATGAGCTGGGATTTTAACCTCAGTCCTTCTGAGTGATTGTGAGAGCTCCTAGAAAGTATCAACAATCAAGAATGAGCAATCCTATATAGCCTCAGACACTTATAGTCACCGACTTAGCAGAACAGCTAGGTGCTGACCCTGGAGCTGGGAAGATCAGAGTTCAAAGCAGTCCTCACACACTTACTAGGTGAGCGTTTTACTGCCTTACTTTCCTTATCTTTATAATAGGAGTAATAAGAATAGTACCCCCCAGAATTGTTGTGAGGATAAAATGAAATAATGTTCATAAATCTCTCTATAACTACCAGCAACTGCTGGGCTTCTTTTATTTCTCCGTTTGGAGATTACAGCACCTCTCATTAATTCCCAGCAGGTGGCACCCATCATCCAGTTTCATTCCCCTCAGGTCACACACACAGTAAGGTGCATCAGAGTTTGATGTGACCTCTTTATGGGTGGCATGAATATTGCCAGCCTGAAAAACTCTCTACCTTGGTTGGTGTCAAAGAGCAGACTTCCAGCAGGAAAGTGATTTCCAATATTGGCATCTAGAGGCTGAGACTTTGTATATCTCGCATAGGTCAATCCTGGCATCTTATGAGGAGCCAGAAATTGAACACATTTTGTCCAATCAAACCTGGCTGAGCCAAATGAAGGCGAAGTTTGCTTTGGTCTCAGATCAGATTTGGTAGGATATTTTCCTGAAAGCTCTCTCTAGGCTAGTCTGAGATCCAAAGCTTAATTTTCTCTCTTCAATTTATCCTAGTCTCCAAAGGGGTGTTTATTTCCTTATTTATTATTTATTACCTTAGAGAGTTGCCTTGCCTGGCATGTATTAGAGTCTATGAATCTAGATCATACTGGCTCTGAGGTCAGCCCTCTATCCACCATGGAACACTGCCTCTAGTTAAAAAAAAAAGAAAGAAACCTTTCTATAGCCTTAAATTATAATAGTGCAAAAGGAATAAAGTGAATGTATGTCATTTGTTTGACACTTTAAATGAGCCAAGCACTATAATTAGAACTAAGGATACAAATACAAAAATAAAGACAGTCCTTACCTTCAAGGAAATTGCATTCTAATGAAGGGAGACAATACACATGGAGAGAAGGGTAGCCAGGAGGGTCATTGGGAAATACCTTCAGAGGGTAAAACAAGACCCAAAGGGTAGAAGTTTACAGACATATTAAAGCACTCGTTATGGGCACCACATATGAATTTTCTAGGTAACTCAAAGAAACAATTTGAGTGTTCAGATTCAAACTTGCTTCCCTTGCTGATAAAGGAAGGGAAAAGATTTCAGGGCTCATTATTAATGCCATGTTTCCATCTTGCCTTTCTTTCTCTTGGTAGGACATTGATGTATTTAAGCTCAATTTATCCCCCAAATGTGAAATATCGATGTTTTCTTAAACTCTGAGGGTGACTCCACATTTCTCTTTCTAGTAAACAGTACTCTGGACTCAAAAACAGCCAATCCTGAACTCATCTTTTCTGAAAAGGGGAGGTGTGTGACTCGTGGAAACATAAGACAGAATCTACCGGACAACCCACAGAGATTTAAGTTCCTTCCAAGTGTCTTGGGCCAAGAGAAAATCACTACTGGGAGACATTACTGGGAGGTGGAGACTGGACATGGGTCTGGGTGGTTCCTGGGCATCTGCAGAGAAGATGTGAGTAGGAAAGGAGGTATCCGAGTAACACCTGAAAATGGCTTCTGGGTCATGGGCTGCTATGGGAATGAGTACTGGGCCATCACATCACCTCCTACACTTCTCTCCCTCAGGGTATCCCCCTGCAAGATTGGGGTTTTCCTAGACTATCACCTTGGGCGCCTTTCCTTTCAAAATGTGATGGATGGGTCCCACATACACACATTCCAAGTCACTTCCTTCTCTGGTATCCTACGTCCCTTCTTCCTCTTGTGGTCCCCTGATTGTAAAGATCCTTCAGGCATTTTGCATAGATTTGGGGAATCCAAGAGAACCACTGGCCACAAAAGCAAACATGTCCTATCTTTGAGGAATTTTGTGGCTCAAAGGACATTACCCTTGGCTCCTGGAGATCAAAATTCACGCTTGACTTCCAACTTCCTCTTTTCTCCTAAACCAACACCTCGACAGAGTATATGGGGGATGAAAAAATGCTTGATTAAGAACCCTGTAACCTTTCTCCGGATTCCTGTGGGTACCTCAGCTATAACTTCTCAGAAGGCCCTTTCATCCCAGGTGCTTTGATATCCCTCCAGAAACTTTTCATTTCTACTGTAGCCTCTCATTCAAATTTCTCAAAAAACTAAAAAAAAAAAGTCAATGGAGGTAGAGAAAGGGTAAGAAGATTAGGTAGCCTACAGAACAGAAATCAAAGATGTGATTCTACTATATTAACCAAATAATTCCTATGAAAAGTTTTCTTGTTGAATCTAAGTTCTTTGAGGGCAGGAGCCACTTCTGGGTTTTTTACTTGCATCTCCAGAAATAGTAAAGTGTCTTCCAAATATTAAAGGCTTGTTAAATACTTAATGATTTAGTGAATAAAAGTGAAAACTTCGTATAAAGAGTTGGGGCGGGGGGAGATATTCTACACCTACCATCCCACTTAATGGAATTACAGAAAGCCTAGCCACCTCTATTGAGTGATTCAGTCAATTAGGTATAAACAAGTCCTTAGTCAAATTGGGAGGTATAAAGTCCTTTGATCACTAGATGAAATTAGGTGGCCACACAGCACATGTATTGAGATTAGTTGAAGGAGTCTGACACTCTGGCTATGGATGAAATAACCAACCAGCTGGAAAGCTGCTTTCCCACAGGAGCATTTCATCTGTGAAGTGGTCAAGTTTTTCTAGTCTCTAGAGCATCTTAAGAAGGAAAGTCCTTTCCCTTGTACCAGGAGGCATCCATCCTCCACTCATTGAGGATGTCCTTAAAGACACTGGATCAGTGTCAAATAGCTGGGAGCAGAGTGAAATGAACTGAGAGCAAAAAGGCCGCTTCACTATTCTGCAAGTTCCCTGACTCTCAGATTTCAGCAAAAAGCCATGCATAAGGAAAATTTCATGAACACTCCATAAGAAGAAAGGATTTCCAGTCATCAGAAGCCCTTCCCACATGTGCTCTTCGTTTGTACACTTCTACATCATACTTTAAGCTTGTTCCCACTCACCCTCACAAAACCTGTGTATATCTGTGGGAGAGTGTGCTCCAAACTCTTGAGGGGAGTGGGGAGAAAGGAGAAATTCTGTAACAACTGTCCACAAGGCCTATATATACAAAAATATTTATGTCACCTGTGTTTGTGGTGGCAGATAAATGGAAATTGAGGGAAATGGCATCAGTTGGGGAATGACTGAACAAGTTATGGTATATGAAGAAACTGAAGTGGTTTGCCATTTCCTTACCCAGTGGATCCAGTGGAATCCTAGGCCCCCTCAAAAATTAAACTTTGCTTGTTCTTTGATCCAGTGATACACTCTTATGTCTATATCATAAAGAGGTCCCAAAAAAGAACCTACATAATATTTAAAGAAGCTCTCTTTTGTAGTATCAAAGAATTTAAAACAAAGAAAGCCCATCAATTGGGGAATGACTGAAAAAGTTGTGATATATGGAGGTGATATAATCCTTAAATGATGAAAGAAACATGTTGCGGGGGGAGGGCGGGAAGAGCAACCCAGGAATGTTTGTACAAACTATTGAAAAATGAAATGAACAAAAATAGGAGAACATTTTATACAATAACAAAACTGTAAAGAGAAGCAACTCTGGAAAACTGAATAACCACAATTCCAAAGGATTCATAACAAAACATATTACTCAACTCCAGATACAAATGCGAGATTTTCTTATCTCTATTTTTACTTTCTTTTTTAAAAACATGGTTAATGTGGGTATTCATTTTGTTTGATCATGCATATTGATAAGAACTTTTGTTTTTCTTCTTTTTTCAATGAGTGGGTGAGAGGTAGAGAATGCAGAACTGAAAATAAAAATAAAATTGAATTAACACATACATATGTAAATAAATGAAAAGTGTACGTAACAAATTCTGGACATTTTTTACTCAGTTTTCTTGTTGTCTATATTGAAATGTTAATTTGCTGGTGATGGTTAAGTTTCTAATGGAACCTGAAAAAAATTAAAAGGAAGAAAAAAAATAACTGATTTTGTGACATAATGTACCTTAGTGGTGAAGTAGGCAGAATAATGGACCTGGAATCAAGAACCTGATTTTGGGGCGGCTAGGTGGCGCAGTGAGTAGAGCACTGGCCCTGAAGTCAGAAGGACCTGAGTTCAGATCTGGCCTCAGCCACTTAACACATCCAAACAAAAACCTAGCCGTGTGACCTTGGGCAAGTTACTTAACGCCAATAGCCCTCCAAAAATAAAAATAAAAAAAAAAGAAAACCTGATTTTGAAGCTAGCCTTAAACACATGGCAGGACATTTAAATCTGCCTACCCCAAGGTCCTCAAGTGTCAAATGGTAATGATAGCACTTACTTCCTGGGTTGTTATGGGGTAAAATGACATGATATAGGTAAAGCACTTTAAAAACCTTAAAGCACTATAGAAATGCTACTCATTATTATTACTGTGATTGTTAAAATGTCTGCTTTAAAAAGGGTCCTATTAAATGTGGGGGGTGGGAGACAAGAGGGAGCAACCCAGCTGAATTCTCCTCCAAACAACTTTAAAATAATACCTCAAATCAGATTTTGGAGTGGCAGAGATACTCTTAGGAAGTCAGCAGGAGAGGTTTGTGACATTGGGGTAGGGGTCAGCCTGGGGGTACACAGTAGCAACACTTGTAGAGGGCCAGGTAGGTAACTGCCAGAGGGGCAGCAGCAGTTCTGGGAGCTCTCAGCCCAGTGATAGTCAGAAAGAGATTACAGGGGCCCCTTTTCTGACATGCTATGCAAGTTCTTGTTGCATTGTCCATATGCAGTTCTGAGTCACAGTCCCAACACTTGCAGTGATGGGGAGGAAGGGCCCTAATCACTGTTCCAAGTCAGAAGCAAACACTAGCACTTGTGGCAAGAGGATGTGCTCACAGCTCCAGGGTGAAGAGAAGAAATAGCACTTGAGGCTAGTGCCTTTTTGTGTTTTTCTCTTTCTCTTGAGTCCTTTGTTTGAATGCCAAATTGTCTATTTTGCTCTGGTCTTTTCACTAGGAATGCTTGACAGTCCTCTGTTTCATTAAATATCCATTTTCCCCCTCAAGGTTTATATTCAGTTTTGGGGGGGTAGGTGATTCTTGGTTGTAATCCTAGCTCCTTTGCCTTCTAGAATATCATATTCAATGCCTCTGCTCTTTTAATATGAAAGCTGCTTCATCTTCTGTGATCCTAACTATAGCTCCTTGATATCTGAATATTTTTTCTAGCTATTTGCAATATTTTCTCCTTGACTTGAGAACTCTGGAATTTGACACTAACATTCCTGGGAGTTTTCATTTGGGATCTCTTTCAGAAGGTGATCTGTGGATTCATTCAATTTCTATTTTACTCTTTGGTTCTAGGATATCTGGCCAGTTTTCTTTGATAATTTCTTGAAATATGAAGTCTAGACTCTTTTTTATCACTGTTTTCAGTAGTTAAATAATTCTTAAACTATCTCTTCTCCATCTATTTTCCAGTCCAGTTGTTTTTCTGATGAAATATTTCACTTTTTCTTCTATTTTTTCACTTCATTTTATTGCACTTTGAATATATTGTGGGGTTTGTTTGTTTGTTTTCCAAACTAAAGTTTTAGGACAATCCTTCACTGAGCAAGTCTATCAATGCCATTTTTCTAAGAGCATGTGCCCACATCGTGTATCTGCATCACATTTTGGTAATTCTCACAATATTTAAAACTTTTTCATTATTATTATATCTGTTATGGTTGTCTATGATCAGTAATCTTTGATGCTACTATTATAATTGTTTGGGGTGTCACAAACCATGCCCATAAAAGACAGTGAACTCAATTAATAAATTCAGGCTTCTCTATTCCCTGAGATACAACAATATTGAAGAATAGTATATAAACTTAACTGATAAGCAACAGTAGGGTTTAAGAAGATTCACTCCAATTTTGAAAGAAGTTCTACTATGGATAAAATGCTATCAATTATTGGAAACTAAATAAACTAACCTTAAATATAAGCATAAAATTTCTCTGATAAATGTCTTATTTCTAAGATAAATGTGTGTGTGTGTTTACATTGAATGCTACAGAGAAATCTTTCATGAAAGGGTCAATCAATAAGGCAAATGTCATCTTAGTTTAAGAAATTGCCACAGTCACCCCAGCAATCTTTAGCAATCACCACCCTGATCAGCCATCAACATTACAACAAGACCCTACATCTGCAAAAGATTATGGCTCACCAAAATTTAAGATTTTTTCAAAATAAAATATCTTTAAATTAACATATATGTGTATCTTTAGACATAATGCATACTTAATAGACTACATTATAGTATAAACATAACTTTTATATGGACTGGAAACCAAAAAAATTTGTGTGATTTGCTTTATTGTGATATTTACTTTATTGTGGTGGTCTGGAAACAAACCTGCAATATCATTGAGGTATTCCTGCACAACAATTTCCTCTAAGAAAAATAGATGTTTTAAATGTAGACAGAGTTTCCTCTTTATCTCAGATCCTAGGATATGGCTGGCCTCTTAATAAATGTTTATTGAATTGAATTCTTCCATAATTTCTCACAGATCTTACAGTTGGAGTTATAGTAACTCCAAATTCAAAACTAAAAATTGTTTCACTCTTTACTAGTATATTTTGAATGGGATCAATTCATTGTTTATAGTCAGTTCAATGATTTAAAGACATTTAAATGTCTGTGTGACTGAGTTTTCTCATTTGTCACAAGGATATAATATTATGTCCATGTAACTTATAGGGTGGTTTTGTGTACTGAATGAGATAATGTATATGAAAGTTCTTTATACATTTTAAAGTCTTATACAAATTGAGGGATTATTACTATTATGCTCTCACACACTTCAAATGTCCATTTATTATTATTTTTAGTCGCTTCAAATACTTCTACCTTGACTCTAATGAGATTGTCAGTTTGCTGAGGAAATACAAAGGGTCACCATTTGTCTTATATCCTGCCCATTCCTCATTTATTCTTTACAAAATTAAAAAAATAATAAGTTAGACCAACTCAACCCCTCATTGTTTATCTTCATACCTATCTCCTAAAGTCTGACCCCAGGTCTCATCTTCTACAGGACCTCCTGAAATTGTTTTATTTCAGTTCTGACATCACTGTCTCCTCTGGTTCCTGTATTTAGGTTAAGAAGATTGCCTTATACCTTCATAAAAACTGAGCATGTATTGGAGAATAAAAGGCTCAAAACAATTGCAGAAAAGCAGAAATATTAAACGTACTCTTTTTAGACCATAATGCATAAAAATTATATTCAATAAAGGGTCTTAGAAACATAGATTAAAAATTAATTGGAAACTAAATAAGCTAACCCTAAAGATAAGCATAAATTTTCTCTGATAAATGTCTTATTTCTAAGATAAATGTGTATTTGTGTATGTTTACAAAAATGAAAGCTCTATATATGTCAAAATATTTATAATAGCTCCTTTTTGTGTTGGCAAAGAACTGGAAAGAAAGCAGATGCTTATGGATTCAGAAATGGCTAAACATGCTAAACAGTGGCACATGAATGTCATGGAGTATCTATCACTAAACTGTAAGAAATGAGGAATATAATAATTACAGAGAAGAATGGAAACATTTACATGAACTGATACAGAGTGAAAAGGGCAAAGTTAAGAGAATAATGTACATAATGACTACAACAAGTATATCAAGAGAACAATCCCCCAAAATGAAAATGTATATTGCAAAAGTAGAAAGAATCAGCTTGACCCAAATGAAGAGATATCAGAAAACATATCCCCTACATCTTTACTGAGGTAGCAGGAACATATTCAAACACTGAATATAATGTCAGATTTATTCCCTGTATAGGTTTGGTTATCCTGAACTTTTTAAATATTCTTATTTTTGCCTTTAAAAAATCTATAACAGATGACTCTTTGAAAGTGAACAGGGATGGAATCCAGGAGGAAATCCAGATAATATATACAGCACAAAATATATACAAAATATATCAATAAAACTCTATGTTAAAAGATAAATATTAGTGATACCAAACCATTTCTTCTGTACCTTTTTTTTAAAGCTTTCAAAATAAGTTTTTACTGATGTCTTTTATTTTTTAACATCACCATAATTTCCACCCTAGCATACTGTCTTCCCAGAGAATCATGCCATAAAAAAATAATATTTTTAAAGACAATAAAAGGAGAATTTTGTGAAAAACAGAATTAAAATTGGAAAATGGAATTGGTGTTGGGAATTAGGGTTAGAACTGGAATTATGGTTAGAAACACAGTCAGAATTAGAACTAGGAATGTAATTAAGGTTAGAATTAGTGTTATGGTAAGATGAACTTCTGATAACAAATACTACAAAGAGCTCGAAACGATTAGGCAACTTAAATATTAAAAGTTGCAGAAGTTTTAAAAAGAAAGAAAAAGATTATCAACTAACTTTAATAGCTATGGTTACGAGTTTTTAGCCCCCATACTGGTTAAAATTAACATTCTTTTTTTTTCTTTTTGGAGGGGAAATGTAGGGCAATTGGGTTAAGTGACTTACCCAAGGTCACATAGCTAGTTTTGGGTTAAGTGTCTGAGGCCGGATTTGTACTCAGGTCCTCCTGACTCTAGGGCCAGTGCTCTATTCACTGTACCACTTAGCCATCCCTAAAATTAATATTCTAGCAAAAAAAATTTCAAGCATCTACTATCCTCTCCAATTCCTACTGAAGAACTTCAACATAAATACTGACACTCCTCCAAATACACAAAACATTCAGTTCTATTCACTTCCCATGACCTACTCCTGGATCTTACCTCAGCTTCACACAAAGACAGTTTAATGGGGTTCAATTAGTGATATGATAAAGGGACCAGTGTCTCAAGAGAAGAAGATAGATTATAATTGAACTGGTTTACCAGAGGATTTAGATAAGGAAAAGAGAAGAAAGACAATGGCTAGTACAGAGGTAATGGCCTGCAAGAGAACTAAGGAGTTGAGGGATTAGAGATCACAATGTGGACAAAAAAGAAGGGTATATCAAAGTATGAGAAGGCAGTTTTCAAGACAAGTTTTCAAACTTTTTTTTAATGAAAGTTTTCAAACCTTCCTCAAGCCTCTTTTCCACCCTCTCCCCTCCCCCCAATCCTCTCAGCTGAGAACCTTGCCTCATATTTTATAGAAAAAGGGTTTGTTTTCTGAAAATTGCTTTTTTTTCTTGGTCTTGCCATCACCCACAAATGCACCACTTCCATGTTCAAGAACTCTGAGATTTCTTTATCTTACCATATTCAACTGGTTTTCCCCCTGTCCCTCTGTGATTTATTTTAACAACTTCCCAGAACAGAGAGAATTACTTTCACTAAAATGTTCCTAGGCTTAAACTGGGTCAGCAATTTTTCCATAGCTGGTTGGGGTAAGTCAAGCATCACCATTAACTTCTTTTCCATATGATCAAAGTTAAAAAGAAAATCATTCCCCCAGAAAGGAGGGGTTGAGGTAAAGTTATGAACCCAAAAAAGAGATCCAGAGTTAGAAATATACATAAACAGGGGCGGCTAGGTGGCGCAGTGAGTAGAGCGTCGGCCCTGGAGTCAGAAGGACCTGAGTTCGGATCCAGCCTCAGACACTTAACACACACAAAAACAGAAACCTAGTCGTGTGACCTTGGGCAAGTTACTTAACCCCAATTGCCCCCTGAAAAGCAAAAAAAAAAACAGGGGTAACAGTCATGATCTCATAAAAAGCAAAAAAAAAAATAGATCTAATTTAAAACATAAGCATGGAAACTACATCTTGCTAAAAGGTGCCATAGATAATGAAGTAATATCAATATTAAACATGTATGCACCGAATGGTACAACATCCACATTTCTAAAGAAGTTAAATGAGTTACAGAAGGAAATGGTAAAACAATACTAGCAGGGGACCTCAACTTTCCCCTCTTAGAACTGGATAAATCTAAGCAAAGAATAAACAAGAAAGATGTTAAAGAGCTAAATAGAATTTTAGAAAAGTTGGATATAATAGACCTCTGGAAAAAAAAACTGAATGGGTATAGAAAGGAATATACCTTCTTTCTCAGTGGTACATGGCACCTACACAAAAACTTATTATAAATTAGGGCATTAAAATGTCACAATCAAATGCAGAAAAGAAGAAATATTGAATGCATCCTTTTCAGATCATAATGTAATAAAAATTATGTTTAATAAAGGGCCATAAGGGGCAGCTAGGTGGCGCAGTGAGTAAGAGCGCCAGCCTCAGAGTTGGGATGACCCGAGATCAAATCCGGCCTCAGAAAATGAGCACCCACGCATAAATAATGACTAGCCGTGTAACCTTGAGCAAGTTACTTAACCCCAATTGCTTTAAAAAAAATAAAATAAAAAATAAAGGGCCACAGAAAGATATACATAAAATTAACTGGAAATGATCATTCTAATCTTAAAGAATGAGTGGATCAAAGGACAAATCATAGAAACAATGAATAGTTTCATTAAAGAGCATGACAACAATGAGACAACATATCAAAATCTATAGGATGCAATACTTAAGCAAAAATTTATATCTCTAAGTCAAGTACATCAATAAAATAAAGGAAGAGTAGATCACCCAATTGGGCATGAAACTAAAAAACAAAAAAACAAAAAACAAAAAAAAAACTGGAAAAAGGTCAAATTAAAAATCCCCGATTAAACACCAAATTGGAAATCCTGAAAATCAAAGTAAAGATTAATAAAATTGAGGGGGAAAAACAGTGAATCAATAAATAAAACTGGGAGCTGGTTTTATGATAAAACAATTACAAAGATAAAATATTGTTAATTTGATTTTTAAAGAAAGAAAAATAAATTATCAATATCAAAAATGGAAAGTGAATTCATCAACAATGAAGAGGAAATTAAAGCAATTATTAGGAACTATTTTGTTCAATTAAATGCCAATGAATCTGACAATCTAAATGAAATGACTTAATATTTATGATATTTATTTACAACAAATTGCCCAGATTAATAGAATTGCCCAGATCAAAAGAAGAAAAAATAGAACATTTAAATAAATTGTATTTATTTATAAATGTATATATTAAATAAATATTTAAATAAACCCATCTTAGGAGAAGAAGTTGAATGAGTCATCAATGAACTTCCTAAGAAAAATCCTCAGGTCAAGGGTGGAGGCAAGATGGGGGAATAAAAGCAGGGACTTACTTGAGATCTCCCCCAAATCTCTTCAAATACCTATAAAAATGACTCTAAACAAATTCTAGAGAGGCAGAACCCACAAAATGAGAGTGGAACAAATTTTCAGCCCATGACAAACTGGAAGGGTGACAGGAAAGATGTTGCATGTGACTGGGAGAGAAGCACAGTCCAACGTGGGCTGCACTGGGGCAAACAGGGCCTGAACAGGCCTCAAGACACTGAATCACCAGCTGAAATGGTTTCCAAACTTCTCAGCCCTAAAATGCCAAAGACAATTTGAAAGGTCAGTAGAAAAAGCCTGTTGGGGGGCAGCTAGGTGGCACAGTGAATAGAGCACCGGCCCTGAAGTCAGGAGGCCCTGAGTTCAGATTTGCCTTCAAATATTTGACATTTAACTAGTTGTGTGACATTGGGCGAGTCACTTAACCCCAATTTCCTTGCTTCCCCCCCATCCAAACAAAAGAAAAACCTGCCGGACCTGTGTGAGAAAAGAACGGAATACAGTTCCAGCCCTGGGGTAATGAAAGGGGAGGCAGAGTCAGCAGCAGCAGCCTGCTTGAATCTGAGTCACAGTCCTGGATGGTATATCAACTTAAGGTGAGGAGGAGTGCTGGTGTGGTAGAGCTTGTGGCAGTGGTGGAAAAGGAATCCTCCTCACAGTTCCAAGGCAGAAAAGAGTGCTTTAAGTCACTCAGATCAGAGCACAGACCAGGAGAGGAGTAAACACCTCTCCTTTGATCATACAACCTTGGAAGAGCTGAAAATTTGCAGGTCCATAGAAGCATCTCTGAAAACAGTGCACAAAGCCTATGAAGCTTGGTAAAGTACACCCCACCCCACCCCCACTGGAAGCAGAGACCTACCTCAAAAGTCAAGTAATTGGCTGAGAAAATGAGCAAACATTAAGGGGAAAATCAGACTATAGAATCTTACTTTGGTGGCAAGGAAGATTAAAACATACAATAAGACAATAAAAGTCAAAGCTCCTACATCCAAAACTTCCAAAAAAAATATGAATTACTCACAGGCCATGGAAGAGCTCAAAAGGGATTTTGAAAATCAAGTGAAAGAAGGAGAGGAAAAATTGGGAAGAGAATGATGCAAGATGATGCAAGTGATGCAAGAAAATCATGAATAACGAGTCAACAGTTTGCTAAAGGAGATCCAAAAAATGCTGAAGAAAAAAACACTTTAAAAAATACACTACCCCAAAAGGCAAAAGAGATCCAAAAAAAAACAACGAAAAGAAAAATGCCTTTAAAAATGGAATTGGTCAAACAGAAAAGGAGGTCCAAAAATTCATAAAAGAAAATAATTCCTTCAAAATTACAATGGAGCAAATGGAAGCTAATGACTTTATGACAAATCAAGACATTTTATTAAACAAATGCTTTATTAACTTCTGTCTTACATCATTCATTTCCGCCAGATTTTGAGTTACAATTTTTCCCCCGTTTTTCCCCTACCCACCCTCCCACAATAGCAGTCCCACAAGATATTTCTTCCTAGGGGGCAGCTAGGTGGCATACTGAGTAGAGTGTCGGCCCTAGAGTCAGAAGGACCTGAGTTCGGATCCGGCCTCAGACACTTAACGCATACACAAACAACAACAACAAAAAAAAAAAAAAACCTAGCCGTGTGACCTTGGGCAAGTTACTTAACCCCAATTGCCCTCCAAAAAGAAAAAAAAAGATATCCCTTCCTCCAATCTGCTCTCTCCCATACCTTCTCCCATACCCCCTTCGACTTTTCCATTAGAGCAAGGTGAATCTCTGTGTCCCAATGCCTACACATCTTATCTCCCAGTTACAAGCAAAAGAATATTAATAATAGTATTTATATATATTTGAAACATTTAATTTTAAGACCTTGAATTTCAGATCCATTCCCTTCCTCCCTTGTCACCCATTCCCTCTGGGAAGATAAGTAATTCAGTATATGTTGTACATGTCTAGCTATGTAAAACATTACCATAGTAGATATATTGTACAAGTCTGCTTATAATTCCCTCCCACCCATCCCACCCCCAACCTGGTCCATTCCCTACTTGATCCTGTCCCTCTTCTATAGTGGGTACTTCCAACCTCCCCTCCCCCCAGGAATGCCCTCCCATCCATCATCCACCCCTCTAATCCCCCTTCCCCCTATTCTGCTGCAGGTTGAGATATCCCATTTAGTATGTATGTCATTCTCTCCCTGAACCAAACAAATTCAATGAGAATGTGGTTTTGCCTTTTTTGCCTTCCTATTCTTCCCCTCCCTTGCAGCCACTTCTGCTTGCTTCTTCTACCTGAGATAGTTTACCCTACCCTGTCTCTCCCCATCTCCTCTTGCCACTTTCCTCTCTCACCTCATAATTTCACCCCTTAAGTATCCTCCTTTCCCAACAAATTCAATCTATGCCCTCTATCCATGTATAACTGTAAACATATAAACACACATTCACATATGTATTCATATGACCATACACCCTTCTTCCATTATTTTCATACTGAGAAAGGTTTCATCAGTCATAGTTATTGTTTTTCCATGTAGGAATGTAAATAGGTCAACTTTGATAAGTTCCTTTTGATTTCTTTTCCCTGATTACCTTCTCAGGCATCTCTTGCTTCTTGTGTTTGGATGTCAAATTTTCTATCCAACTCTGGTTTTTTCCTCAAGTCCTCTATTCCACTGAATGACCATATTTTCCCCTGAAACAAAATACCCAGTTTTGCTGGGTAGGTGACCCTTGGGTTCAGTACCAGCTCTTTTTGCCCTCTGGAATATCATATTCCATGCCCTTCAGTCCCTCAGTGTAGAAGTTGCCAGGTCCTGTGCTATTCTGATTGTGTTTCCACAGTATTGAAATTGTTTCTCCCTGGCTGCCTGTAGTATTTTCTCCTTGATCTGGGGATTCTGGAACCTGGCTATAATAATCCTGGGAGTTTTCTTTTGGGGATCTTTTTCAGGAGGTGATTGGTGGATTCTTTCAACCTCTATTTTGCCCTCTGGATCTAAAACATCAGGGCAATTTTCCTTGAGAATTTCTTGAAGGGTGATTTCTAGGTTCTTTCTTTGATCATGGCTTTCAGGTAGTCCAATAATTTTTAAATTGTCTCTCCTGGATCTATTTTTCCAGGTCAGTGGTTTTTCCCATGAGATATTTCACATTGCCTTCTAATCTTTCATTTGTTTGGATCTGCTTAACAGCATCTTGATTTCTCATAAAGTCACTAGCTTCCATTTGCTCAAGTCTAACTCTGAAGGAATGAATCTCCTCAGTGAACTTTTGAGATTCTTTTTTCCATCTGGCAAATTTGGCTTTTTAAGGCATTCTTCTCCTCATTGCCCTTTTGGGCCTCCTTTGCCATTTGAGTTAGTCTATTTTTTAAGGTGTTGTTTTCCTCAGTCGAGCTGTTGACCCTCATTTCATACTTTTCCTGCATCCTTCTCATTTCTCTTCCCAATTTTTCCTCCACTTCTCTTATTCGATTTTTAAAGTCCTTCTTAAGGTCCTCTATGGCCTGTAACCCACTCATATTTTCCTTTGGGGCTTTTGGAGCAGGATTTCTGACCTCACAGTCCTCCTCCTGTTCCATGCTTCGATCCTCTTTGCCCCCAAAATAGGAGTCTAATGTTGCGTTTTTCTGTTTGTTTCCTTTGCCTTGGCATGTTGCCACTTAATTACTTGACTTTTGGGCTTGTTGCCACACTATGGCTCTGCTGCCAGACCGGAATTTTCGTCCCGAACGTGTGGGGAACAGCTTCCATTTCTGGAAGCTGGAAATCCACCCACGACCTCCACCCCAGACCACAATCCAGATCCAGGAGGTTAAAGCAAGAGCGATTACCCCCCAAGACTGATTGCTGGATCTCCCTACAGTTCACAGGCCAGGAGCTGGAACTGCCACTGAAAACTACAAAATGGCATGTCTCCTCAGTGGCTTCTAGCCCCCAGGGAAGGAAGCCGACCCGTTCCCCAAATACTGGTCCCAAAGTCCATAGGGCACTAACCTCTCACTTTGTCCTAGGCATGTCTGTGTTGATAATTCTGGAATCACCACAACTGCTGGTGTTCTGGGGTCCCTCCAGCTGGCTGCTGGCCCAGCCGCCCTGTGGCTAAAACCGAGGCTCAAGCGGACCTGGGCTCGGCTCTCTGCACACTGTGCTACTGTCTCCCAGAGCACTGCGCTGGTCCTTCCTGCAGGGCTGCTGGGCTGTCCTCAGCAGGAGGTTAGCTTCTCTGTGTCGTTCTGTGGGTGCTGGGGCTCCAGAAGTTGTTCAGAGTCCCCTTTTACATAGTTTGGAGGTGATCTGGGGGGAGAGTCCTTGGACATGCTGTTTCTACTCCGCCATCTTGGCTCTGCCCCAAATCAAGACATTTTAAAACAAAACAAAAAGAATGGAAAAAAAAATAGTAGACAACGTGAACTATCTCATTAGAAAAACAACTGACCTGGAAAATAGATCCAGGAGAGAGAATCCAAAACTTATTGGACCACCTCAAAGTCATGATCAAAAAGAGCCTAGACATCATCTTTCAAGAAATTATCAAGGAAAACTGCCATGATATTCTAGAACCAGAGAGTAAAATAGATATTAAAAGAATCCACCAATGCCTCCTGAAAGAGATCCCAAAAGGAAAACTCCTAGGAATATTATAGCCAAATTCCAAAGTTCCCGGGTCAAAGAGAAAATATTGCAAGCAGTCAGAAAAAAAACCAATTCGAGTATTGTGGAAACACAATCAGGATCTGCATTAAGGGATCTGAGGGCTTAGAATATGATATTCCAGAGGTCAACAAAGCTAGGATTAAAACTGAAAATCACCTAAGCAGAAAAACTAAATATAATACTTAAGGGGGAAAAATGGATATTCAATGAAATAGAGGTCTTTCAAGCATTCTTGATGAAAAGACCGGAGCAGAATAGAAATTTGATTTTCAAATTAAAAAATCAAGAGAAGCATGAAAAGGTAAACAGGAAAGAGAAATCATAAGGGACTTAAAATTGAACAGTTTATATTGCTACATGGAAAGATAATATTTATAACTCTTGAGACTTTTCCCAGTATTAGGGCAGTTAGAAGAAATATATATATATAGACAGAGGGCACAGGGTGAGTTGAATATGAAGGGATGATATCTAAAAAATAAAATTAAGGGGTGAGAGAGGAATATATTAGGAGGAGAGAGGGAGGAATAGAATGGGGTAAATTATCTCACATGAAAGAGTCAAGAAAAATCTTTTACAATGGACGGGAAGTGGGGGAAGGAAATGAGTGAACCTTACTCTCATCAGGTTTGGCTTAAGGAGGAAATAACATACACACTCAATTGGGTATAAAAATCTATCTTATCCTACAGGAAAATAAGGGAGGAAAGAAATAAGAAGGGGGAAGGGTTGATAGAAGGGAGGGCAAATGGGAGGAAGGGGTAATCAGAAGCAAACTCTTTTGAAGAGGGACAGGGTTGAAGGAGAGAACAGAATAAATGGGGCCAGGATAGCATGGAGGGAAATACAGCTAGTCTTCCACAACATGACTCTCATGAAAGTGTTTTGCATGACTATACATGTTTAACTTATATCAAATTGCTTGCCTTCTCAATAGGGGTGAGAGAGAATTTGGAACTCAAAGTTTTAAAAACAAATGTTAAAAATTGTTTTTACGTGCAACTGGGAAATAAGGCATACAGGCAATAGGGTATAGAAATCTATCTTGCCCTATAAGAAAATAGAGGAGAAGGGAATAAGAGAAGGGGGAATTGTGATAGAAGGGAGGGCATATTGGGGGAAAGGATAATAAGAATGCACGTCATCTTAGGGTGGGGTGAGGGGAGAGATGGGGAGAAAATTTGTAACTCAAAATCTTGTGGAAGTGAATGTTAAAAACTAAAAATTAATTAATAAATCAATCAATTAATTAAACAAAACAAAACACAAAAAAGAGTCATCAACAACCAAAAGAAAAAAGAAAAATCCCCAGGACAGACAGATTCATGAATGAATTCTACCAAACCTTTAAAGAACAATTAATTCCAATGCTGTATAAACTATTTGGGAAAATAGGCTACAGAGTCCTTCCAAATTCCTTTCATGACACAAATATGGTACTGATACCTAAACTAGGAAGAGCAAAAACAGAGGAAGAAAATTATAAGCCAATTTCCCTAATGAATATTGGTGCATAAATTTTAAATAAAATACTAGCAAGTGGATTACAACAATATATCACAAGGATCATATACTATGAGCAGGTGGCATTTACACCAAGAATGCAGGGTTGGTTCAACATTAGGAAAACTATCAGCATAATTGACCATATCAATAACAAATCATATGATCATAAGAAGTCATACAAAAATCACAAGACACAGAAAAAGGCTTTAACAAAATACAACACCCATGCCTATTAAAAACACTAGAAAGCATATGAATAAATGAGGCTTTCCTTAAAATTATAAGTAGCATCTATCTAAAACCATCAACAGACATTATCTGTAATGGCAGTAAACTAGAAGTCTGTCCAGTAAGATCAGGGATGAAGCTAGGATGCCCATTATCACCACTATTGTTCAATATTGTACTAGAAATGACAGCTATAGCAATGTGAGGAGAAAAAGAAATTAAAGGAATTAGAATATGCAATGAGGAAACAAAACTACAAGTCTTTTCGCATATGATGGCATATAATGTTAATAGAATAGTAAGATCTTCCCCACCCATTAATAGGCTTATGTAACCTGCTTTGAACTCTGACCCAGCCCACAACTGAGTCACATGGAGCTCAGACTGGAAGGAACTTGCCCATATAGGGGGAGAGACAGACAGACAGACAGAGATAGAGAGACAGACTGACAGAGAGACAGGGAGACAGAGACAGACAGAGAGACAGAGACAGAGAGAGACAGAGACAGAGAGACAGAGACAGATAGACAGACAGAGAGACAGACAGAGACAGAGAGAGAGTGAGAGCAGACAAAGCAGAGAGAGAAGCAAGCTATGACCTAAGGAGCAGAGAGAGAGAATCAAACTGTGAGTGAGTGGAAGAAGGAATTTGTCTAGGGGAATTTGTTTTTGTGGAGAGGTCTGACAGAAAGAAGGTTTAAGATGTCTGTGCTCCCTGGATTAGGATAAGTACCCTATTAAATCTTACCTCCTGGTATTCTAATGATGTCCCAAATAAATATTTTGGTTTTGCCTTTGAGGAAGAGAGTCATTTATATTTTGCCAATTTACTCTGGAAATTCACATGGATACTCATAGCAGCTGCTATGGGTATCTCACTGGCATCATGTGGTGTACTTAGAGAATGCTAGAGAATTAATTTTAAAAACTAGTTAAAATAAGTTTAAAATTTAGCAGAGTTGCAGGATATAAAATAAACCCACATAAATCATCAGAATTTCTATCTATTACCAACGAAGTCCAGCAATAAGGGATAGAAACAGAAATTCCACTTAAAGTAACTATAGACAATATACAATACTTCAGAGTCTACCTGACAAGACAAACTCAGGAGCTATATGCACACAATTGTAAAACACTTTTCACACAAATAAAGTCAAGTTTAAACAATTGGAAAATATCGATTGCTCATGGGTAGGCTGAGCCAATATAATAAAAATGACAATTCTACTAAATTACTTTATTTATTCAGTACCATACCAATCAAATCACCAAAAAAAATATTTTATAGAGCTAGAAAAATAATAGCAAAATTCATCTGGAAGATGAATGTAATTGGGAAAAAATAAAATATTATTTTAAAAGAGAGAGAGGCAAAGGAGCTCCACCCACCCACACAAAGTTAAAGGGAAAACCAAATGACTGACAGCAAGGGCTGTTCGCTTACCAGCTAAACAAGCATTATTGTGTGTATATATATTATAGTGGTTAGGGGATGGACCTGTGACTTCATTGATATGAACAATGAGATGAGGAGTTTCATCTTTTAATGCATTTCTACCTCTGTTCTGCAAGTCATAGTCTTAGAGAGTTGCCTAGAGTTCTGAGAAATTAAATGAATTGCCCAGGTTCACACAGACAGTAGGTGTCAGAACCAGAATTTGAATCCAGTTCCTTCTGGCTTTGAGGTTGGCTTTCTATTCACTACAGGGCTGAGTCAGAAAAAGGGGCTGGGGGAGAGAAGTAGGAACAGGACCTTTGGACTGAACCATTAATTCTTTTATGATAGTCATATAAAATTATCATTAAATCAATGACAAAGACCTTTGAAATAATTATCTTCGGAGGTCTTTCTTACTGGGGCTTTCAGAAAGTTGTGATATGGTGGTGTTTCCAAGAATTCAGGGTGTGGTATCTCAGAATGTCATTGGTTTTCATTCAGAGATAATAAGGTTCAAAGGTGAAAGGTTCACAGTAACCAAACTCAACCAAGTCTCAATTATAAACCTCACACCACTTTATCCATTTCTATATGGGATAAAATTGCCATAAAAAAATATAAATCCATACGTCTCCCCTTCTGCACTTGCAGTATCATAGCATTCCAAGAATCTCTTTAAACAGAAGGCTATTTGGAAAGCAAGAAGCAAAAGGAAAAGGGAAATTTGATTGTCTTTAAATGTATCAGACTGTGATGAAATTCTCCACTGGGACAAGCCTGTCAAATACATTGTAACTCTAGAGTCTACTGGCAAGAGTCTCTTCACCTCTCCTTTTCTACAGATTTGCTTTAGGCAGGGAAAATTCAACATGATTAAATTAATTATACATTAATGTGCCTACTACATATGCTAGCCCTGAGCTAAGTGCTAGGGACATACAAAAAACTGAAACAGTCCCTGTCCTCAATAAACTTATACTGAATATTATGTGCGAGAGACAGAAGGAGGGAGACACAGATTCAGCTAGAGACAAAACTGCCCATCTAGGGAGATGGTAAAGGAAGGGAGAAAACTTCTGAAACTTAACATAAGCCACACAAAACCAGCAAAAGGAGAGTGTGACTCCTACCTTCTGTATTTAGGACATATCCCTTTAAAGCTTCTGTTTCCCATGGATTCAGCTGTTCTATGGTGGCTCGGGGGCCCTGTAGGAAGTCACATCCACCCCCACTGATCTACTTGTCCAGAAGAAAATGTACGTGCAAAGCTGCTTTTTTTTTTGGTCTTCCAATTTAAACAGTGATATGAACAGGAGTTTGATCAGGAATACAGGCATACCTCAGAGATATTGAGGGTATAGTTCCCAGATCAAAGCAAAAAAAAATTTGAAGTAAAGCAAGACACAATTTTTTTAGTTTCCCAATGAATATCAAAGTTATGGGCAAGGGGAAGCTAGGTGGTACAGTGAATAGAGCATCAGCCCTGGAGTCAGAAGGACCTGAGTTCAAATCCTGTCTCAGACTCTTGACATTTACTAGCTGTGTGACCTTGGGCAAGTCACTTAACCCCAATTGCCATGCCTTGCCCCCTCCAAAAAAAAAAAAAAAAGTTATGGGCAATTAGATAGCACAGTGGATAGAGTGCTAGGCCTAGAGTCAGAAAGACTCATCTTCCTGAATTCAAATCTGGTCTCAGATACTTACCAGCTGTGTGACTCTGGGCAAGTCACTTAACCCTCTTTGCCTCAGTTTCCTCATCTATAAAATGAGCTGGAGAAGGAAATGGCAAAACCACTCCAGTATCTTTTCCAAGAAAACTCCAAATAGGGTCACAAAGATTCAGATGTGACTGAACAACAACAATAAAAGTTATGTTTACAATATATTGTAGTGTATAAGTGTGCAACAGTACTGTCTTTTTCTTTAATGATTTTACCTTAATTAAAAAATGCTGTACTGCTAAAAAAACAAACAAACCAAAAAAAAAAAAAAAACCGCTAACCATTATCTGAGTCTTCAGTGGGATGCAATCTTTTTGCCAGTGTGGGATTTTGTCTCAATGTTGATGGCTGCTGACTGATCAGGGGGGTGGTTGCTAAAAGGTGGAGTGTCGGTGGCAATAAACAAGAATGAAATTCACCACATTGATTGACTCCTTCTTTCTGTGCAGCATCTGATGTTGTTTGTTAGCATTTTACTCACAGTAGAACTTCTTTCAAAATTGGAATCAATCTTCTCAAACACAGTGGCTGCTTTTTCAATTAAGTTTATGTAATATTCTTCAATACTACTGTTTCCCAGGGAATAAGGAAGACCCAGGAGAATGACCAGTAGGTGGAGCAGTCAGAACACGCGCAGCATTTATCCGGTTAAGTTCATTGTCTTACATGGGTATAGTTCATGCACTGAAATGTGACATAGACAAAATGTGAACATATGCTGTTGGAAAAATGGCACTGATAGACTTGCGTGACACAAGGTTGCCACAAACCTTCAACATGTAAGAAGAAAAATTGTGTGTGTGTGTGTAGATAGAGGTATAGATACATACATACATACATATAGACACATATAGACACATAATATATATTATATACATACACACAGCTATACTTTATGTGTGTATATGTATATGCATACACATATACATACATATCTGTGAAGTACAATTAAACAAACAAAACCTGTATAGAAGGAGAAGCAGCTTCATTTTAGCCAAATAGATGAAAGCATAGAGGTCTACTTTGGTAGACCTTTATCAGAGATATTTGGTATGAAGAATTTTTCCTAATTAACAGTTTCTAAATAGCTAAAATGATTTTGATGATGAAAAATCATTTTTATCCCTTCTTTTGTTAATAATTCTCCTTAGCCTGATCTCCATATCAAAAAAGTCTAATATTATATGTAATGTTCCACATTGATGGGAAACCTACTACCACCTCTTCAAAGGAGTGAGACAAGGTTTACTTTCATATCTCTTCCTTAAGACAAAGTTTATTCTTTATAATTTTGCAACATTCAGTTTTAATTACTTTGTGATTGTTGTTCTTTTCCATTTACATTGTTGTAATTATTTTTTTTTTTGGAGGGCAATTGGGGTTAAGTAATTTGCCCAAGGTCACATGGCTAGGTTTTTGTTTTGTTTTGTTATGTGTGTGTTAAGTGTCTGAGGCCGGATTCGAACTCAGGTCCTTCTGACTCCAGGGCCGGTGCTCTACTCACTGGGCCACCTAGCTGCCCCATTGCTGTAATTATTTTGAAAATATGTATATTCTTTCCTTGGATCTGCTTACTCACCATTCAAAGTTTTTCCTTGATTTTCATCATATTCATTGTTTCTTGTAGCACAGTAATATTCCATTATAGCCAGATACTACAATACATTTAGACTCCCAATAGACAGACATCTACTTTATTTCCAGTTCTTTGGTACAACAAAAGGTCCTGCTCTAAATATTTTCATGTATATGGAGACTTTTTGTGATGGATTCCTTGGGAGAACTATAGAGCAGTATCTTTATTTTTTCTATTTTTATTTATTTTGTATTCAAAAATTTTAAATAAAATCCTGTCAAAGTAACAACAGGACATTATACAAGAAGTCATTCATTATAACCAAGTTTATGCCAGGGATGCAAAGATGGCTCAATATCAGGAAAATAATCAACATAATTAATTATATTAATTAATATCCAAAAACCACATCCAAAAAAAACCATACAATTATCTCAATAGATGCAGAAAAGGCCTTTGACAAAATACAATAGTCCTTTATGCTAAAAACCCTACAAAATATTGGCGTATTATGTATAGGCATCTCTTGTAGTATCACTAAAAAGTATCCAGGAGCAAGAATGATTTGCAATGGGTATACATTAGAACTTTTCCCAATAAAGACAGGGATAAAGCAAGCATACCCGCTCTTCCATTATTATTCTGTGCCTGGGATTTGGTTGATTTCTTTCTCTTTCAGATATATACAAAGAAGAGTTTGGTAAATTCCAGTTTTCCTCACTATGCCCGAAGGCTGTGTCTATCTAAAGCTATCTTAACAGGGTTTCACCTTCTGCTCTTCCCTATCAAAGAGAAGGAGGACTCTCTTCAATGCAAGTGAGTAATACTCAGGGCCTTTCCCTCATTAAAACATAAGCTCCTTGAGGATAAAGACTGCATTTTTTTTCCTCCTCTTTTAGTACTTTCCAGCACTTAGCAGAGTGAATGGCATATTATAAGTACTTAATGAACTCTCTCCCCTACCCTCACAGTTGTTTTGGCAACAGGTCTGTTCTGAAAGAGGAAAGTCATAATGAGAAAACTCTTCTGTAGACCCTTCTACCCATAATTTAACCTTTATTATTCCAGTACTAAGCTTTTTATAATATGAAGTACAAGGCTGAGGAAGGGAAAGGAGGCTTCTAGATACTGTCTTCATAGTTCTGTTCTCCCCTGGGGCCCACACAGTTCCCCGCCCACTGGCACTCCCCTTTTATGCTGGTGAGTAACTCTCTTATTCCCTGGGGATCCTAGACTACCTACCCCGAGGATTTCAGGCTTTTTCTCCCAGGAGGACCCCACACATGACACACAGTCCCTTTCTCCACAGACAGCCTGAGGTAATTAAAGGATGGAATGATGAGAGCATGATGTCCTAATCCATCTTCCATCATTAATTCTAGTGCTTTTCCCTCTTTTCCCTCCCAATAAAGGTGAGGGAATGGTCCTCCTTTTTCAGGATATTCTGAGCCTTTTCTCATATGCATATGTTTATGTTCTCCTTTCCAGACTGGAGAAAAGGAGAATTTTCAAGCATGTGAGTAATGTTGATTTTGTCTTCAGAATTTCCAGTTCCAATTAAGCCATCCCAAACAGAAAATATTCCATCTGGTCTTTATAAATATCATCTTTCTGGACAATTGTATATACTCTACTGTTGTTGTGTTTCAAAGCCTGTCATCCTCCTTCTCAAGATATTTTTATTGAAACCTGGCCTTAATCCTTCCTATTGTAAATGTAAGACAGTTTCTTCCAGTTCAGCATTCAATATGGATATGAAAGCCCTGTCTATCATACCTCTCTGTGTATGAGGCCTCTAAACTTGAAGACCATGAACTGCCTCACCACTCTTCCCTTCTCTGCTCTGCATAAATCCCATTTTGGGGGGACTTTTCTTCATAGTTCTTGCTGTCTATTATTTTAGTTACATGGCATTTCTCCTCTTCTTCATCAATTCAATCTCTTTACTTGCCTTTTCTCACATAAATCTTCTCCCACTGAAAACAGACAAAAGTCTCTAGCTCCCACCTTTCCTCCTATCTCCAACTTCCTGTGAGAATGTGATGATGGAAATGAAATTGTTGAATCCACAGAAGAAAAGGCTAAAGAATTCGACTGTGTAAGGGGGCAGACCAAGCTGCCCTAATTATGCAAATTGTAGGGTGGCTACCCTCTGAGAATACTGAGATACAAAAAAAAGGGGGGGGGGATCATATTAGCTTAGTTATTAATAGGTTTCCTTAGGATTAATTAGGTTATTGGGTTTTTAAAGGGAGTTTATTCACAAGAGGCCAGTCACCTTGGGCAACAGCAAGACAAAGTAACATCTTGGATCCCCACACCAACCCAACCCCAGGCCAGATCAGGCATTATACAGAAACAGAACAAAGAAGGCAGAGTGCCAGGATGGCCCAGAGTCACGTGCCAGTTTCCCCAAGGCGTAGCTGGGGCTTCTTTCACTGTTTACATTTATTCAAGATAGTTTACATTTTTCTGTGGAGTCATAGATCTTATTCCCACTCCAGCCTGCCCTCATAAACATTTTCTTCAAATATGATAAGCCTGAGTGAGTGGCATGTGGAAGATTAAGAAATATATTCACAGAGAGAGGAATATGAGTAAATAGGCTTTTGTTCAATATGAGAAACTGTGATTGGACAAGAAGAAGTACTTCTTGACAGAGAGCAAAGAAAATACTAGAATGAATGATAGACAAAGACTCAGGGAGATTCCATTCCCAGAGTTTCTTTTAATTTAAAAGAATAGACAAGTGTTGGTGCTGTGTAGTTCAAACACATTCCTCTCTGAGGGTTGGGAGTTAGACTAGATGATGATTCAAAGTCCCCCTAGGAATATGTTATTGTACATATCCTCCATGACTGTGGATTCCAGAAGTTATCACAGTATGAATGTAACCCTCCTGGTCCTCACATGCTATGTCCCTATTTTTCCTAATACACACCCCCAGTACTTAAGCTAATAGATCATTCATATATAAATATGTGTGTATGTATGCATTTTAACCTGTACTTATAGAACAGAATATTATTTTTGCTGGGAATTTTCAAATTTAATGTCCTATTTATGATACTTTCTTGCCATAGATGTGCAGAGTTATGGCAGGAGAGGTTGTCAATAGAGAGAGCGCTCTGTTTATTTTTAACCAAAAAGAGACCCTTGCTCTATGAGAGGGGAGAGTGTGAGGGGAGGGTGGAGGGCTTTGCCTCATGGCATTTTCCTGAAATCCTTTGCTTTGCAACAGAGAAGAATGTGAGCAGTATGGGAGCAGAAGGGAAGGAGATGAAGCAGTTTTCCCAACCTCCAAATGAACGGCAATGAAGGGAGAATAACCATAGATGCTCGGTGGTCTCCCTGGGAACGACCTAAGATGATTGTCCTATCCTGATGACCATAAGCTTTATGTTCCTGAGGCAAAACTTAGAAAAGGGCTTGCCAAATGTAAGCTATTAAACCTGAGGGTTTCCAGAGGCTCTATTAAGAACAATGTGGGGATCAAGACCCTCAAAATGAGTTGTCATTCCAATCCCCTTTGTGTCAGGCTCTATCAGCGATCTTTCCCACAGTTCCTGCACCTCTCTTCCTCTAAGGTTTCCCTGATAACAGCTCAAAGCTGATTCCATGTCTGTCTCTGCAGTGGAGGTAACTTTGGATCCAGACACAGCCCATCCTGACTTCATTTTATCTGAGAACAGAAGGTGTGTTACCTGGGCAAAGGAACCCCAGAATCTGTCCAACTCTGATAAGAGAATTGACTCTGTGCATTGTGTGCTGAGTCTGCAGAAAATCACTGCAGGAAAATACTATTGGGAGGTTGAAGCTGGGAACAGGCCTGACTGGGACCTGGTGGTTGGTAGAGATGATATGAGGAGAAAGGAAAACCTCATAGTGTCCCCTGAGAATAAGAATGAATATTGGACCCTCAAGGTTTGTTTTTTCCTAGATTATAATCTTGGAGAGGTCTCATTCTATGATAGAGAGTTCCTATAAATACATTTTACTTCCATCTCATTCTATGGGGCTCTGTGCCCTTTTCTCAGGCTTTGATCATCTGCTCCAGACCCTGATCATCTCTCTAAAATCTTAGAGAAGCTTCCTATCCCTGACCTCTTTTGAATTCAACTTCACTAGTTTGTGCCTCTACAAAGGAAGTAGGACTACATGACCTCTAAGGATCTTTCTAGCCTTAAATCCTTTAAAAATTATAAGATAGGGGTGGAGAGAAAGGATAAGGGAGAGATATGGTGGGGGGGGCGGGGTTAGGTTAAGTAATATGAGGCAAGGTAGCGGGTAGAAGTAAAGTAGAGGAGTCAGGAAGGATCAGGAATGGAGGATACCCACAAATATAAAATTAAAAATCAGAAGTAGAATTTATTAGGATAAAAAGCAGGGGTAGTAATCATGTACTGTATGTCAGCCATATTAATATTGTTTTAGACTATTTAAAATAACCAGACAGAATAAGGTTGGAATATTGCCATGGCGTAGCAAATGATGAGTTAGTAGACTTAGAAAAATATGAAAAGATCAGACTTAGGAAGGAAGATATTCTCTACCCTCAGAGAAACAGAGGGGAAACAAGTATAGTACTTAAATAGATGCATATTAATATATATGTCTATATATGAGTATGATTATAAATATCTAAGTATATGTATGTGTATATAACTGTATGTCTGAATGTTTATAGGTATGTATATGTGTTTTATGTGTATATAACTGTATGTATGAATGTGTATAGGCATGTATATGTTTTATGTGTATATGTATGTGTATGCATGTGCATATAAACATATATTTAGATGTACATGTGTATTATATATGTATATGTATATAAGCATGTATTTAGATGTGTATATGTATGTGTGTGTGTGTGTATAAGCTTAATTGAAGTCTGGGGAAGGAAGGAAAGGGGGAAAAAAGAACAAAGTAAAAACTGCACAATAGAGAACAAAAGAACACTTACAGGGAATCAAAGAAAAGATGGACAGTTTTGAATACAATGTGTAGTATTTATTATATACTTTCTTAAAATGTAAATTTATTGTTTTCTTACATTCTGCTGTGCACACAGCAATGCTTTTTTTCTTTTCCTATTTTGTATCTAAGTTTTAGTATTTAAGTTTGTGTTTCTCTTTTCTTATTGTGTATTTAATTTTTAGAAATTTTTTAAAAAAGGAAAACTGTAAGATCATATATGCTCTCAATTCCCTCCATGGGGAAAATAGAACCCATTAGAATAAATGATTAAGAGTTTTAATTACCCACGGATCAATAATATCAAATATCAAAAAATGTCAAAAAATATCAAATCAAAAATCAAAGGAAATTAAGACTGCCAGGCACTTAAACTTTGAGGGTCAACTCAACTTTGTCATTTTCGAAACCGCACCCTTCCCATAGGCCATCCCTTGATTGCTGGATCATAACTTTTGTTCCATGAACAATGGAAACGTTTCAGGGTGGTTTTCTAAATGTATTTGTGACAAGTATGTTTATAAGAGAAGGGAGAATGAACCTAAAGTAAAGCAGACAGTGGGAGTAGCACAATAGTTTTCTTTGGGAACGTGGGTTGCCATAACAAAGCCTTTAAATGTGAGAAGCAGCCATACAAAGTGTCCTAAAGTACTTAAAATCAACAAACATTTGTCATCTAGATGGAATTACCTTGTCTTTTTATATTGCTTTTTGGAGGGGGAATGCAGGACGATTGGGGTTAAGTGACTTGCCCAAGGTCACACAGCTAGTTAAGTGCCTGAGGCCGGATTTTGGCCGGGTGCTCGATGTGCCAAGTCACCTGGCGGCCCAAGGCCGCCCCCACAATCCCGACCCTGCTGTGGCCGCGGCGGCCTGACCGGGGGCCTCGGGGGCGGTGTGGGAGGGAGGAGGCCGGGGAAGCGCGGGGAGCGCGGTCCGGGGGCGCACTGGGGAACCAGCCGAGGCTCTGGCCGGGCGATTGCGCTGATGGTTCCCTGGCCTGTCTGGCTCCAGACTGCCCGAGGCCGTTCCCCTCGCGGACCTAACGCGGGCGCGGAGATGGCCGGAGGGAGATCGGCGCCGTCCCCGGACTTAGCGGGGCCAGCGGACCCCGAGGCTTGAGCCTCGAGCCAGCCCCCTCAGTCCGAGGACGGCCCACCTTCCGCTGGTCTCCGCTCTGCCCCTTCATCTCTCGCTGTGTCTCTATTCGCAGAGAAACCTAGACGAGAGTGTGCGTGGAGGCTCCGCGCCCGCGGCTGAAAAACCAACCCGGGACCTTAAACTGCTGGAATAAAACGTGTTTCACTGAAGTCATTGTGGGCGCGAACACGGCTTCCCCTGGGTGGAAGAAACAACGACCTTTTCTGCTGTAATTATTTTGATTAAAGGGGCCATCCCTCGACTCACTTCTTAAACCAGTCTAATCACTGAATGGGGGTTGCCTCACACAACGTAAGAATTTAGCTTAAAAAGGGGCCGGGGTCTCCCATTGCATCCTGAGCCGTCTCCAGTCCTCCTGATCGTCTCTGGCCGCTGGACCCAGATGGCTCTGGAGGAGAGTGACACTGGTGACTTCGCACAGCCCTCCCTCACTCAAATTCCATTCGGTTGCAAGCCATGTCTTCTTCCCGATGCATGGTCCTCTTCAAAAACGAAGGACAAACTACTACTGCCACAGCCAGCTGCTTTAGCTTCTTGAAAGGATGTACAGGAATGGATGCATTTAAAGGCACCTGATATGGAGGAGAAAAATTGAGGGAAAAGGAGATAGAAAGTGGTTCAGACAGTAGTAGGACAGTAAGGGAGAGCAAGATTCAAGAAGGGAAGTAGAGAGATTAACTGTAAACCTATGCCCAGTTACAGAATATCTGTAGCATCCTGGGGATGGGTCCACTTAGAAAAACAGATGGCAAGACTAGCAGATATGACATGATAAGAAGAAGCAGTAGAGGCCAGCTCTGCCTCACATCTATTCCAACAAAGAACAATAGACTAATTAATTTATGATTGTCAAATCAAAGGGAAAAGCATATTGGGTCATTTTTCCAGCCCAGGTCAGTATGGAGAGACAATCAGAAGTCTGGGACACTGTGTCTAGTGAGGAGGTCTAGCTAGCAGGGCAAGGAGCAAGGCCTCCCAGCACAGGCACTGAACTTGTATATAAAAGGTCCAAAAATGGTCAAAGAGGGAATGACATTGTGCAGGGAGCAGAAAGAGGAACCAGCTATTGCTCTGACCCCACAGCTGGGTCATAAACCCAGAGCTACTAAAGACAGGATCTGTGTGGAAGGACAATCAACCTGCAGCTGAGAACCCTAAAGAAATAACTAAAAATCTATCGAAGTAATTAACACATCCAGCAAATTTATAGGATATAAAATAATTCCATACAAATCATCAGCGTTTCTGGATAATACCAACAAAACCCAAAAGAAGAAAGAGAAAAAGAAATTGCTTTCCAAGTAACAACAGAATGCATAAAATACTGGAATGTCTAACTACTAAGACATATACACAGGAACCATAAAACTACAAAATAATCTGTACAAAAATAAAGATTAAAAGTTAAATAATTGGAGTTAAATAAAAAGATTAAAAATTAAACAACTGGAGAAATATTAATTGCTCATGAGCTAATATAATAAAAATAACACTACTTAAGTTAATGTACTTTCAGGGCAATAAAAACCATCCAAAAATATTTAATAGAGGTAGAAAAAAATAGCAATTCATCTTAAAGACAAAAAAGGTCAAGAACCTCAAGGGAAAATGATGAGAAAAGCAGATAAAGGTCTCAGCAATACCAGATCTCTCTCAAATTATACTGAAAAAGTAACAATCACCAAAGACCTGGTAATGTTTAAAAAAATAGGCTGATCAATGAAACAGATTAGGTACATAACATATAGAAAAGCAAATGTACCTAGTAAAATATATACATATACATATACGTGTATATGTATATGTAGGTATAGCCAAAGTACATGTAATATAGCCAAAGACACCAAGTACTAAGTAAGACCACTATTTAGCAAAAATTTCTGGGAAAATTGGAGTTGTCCAATTGAAATTAGGTTTAGACCAACACTTCATACATATTTAGGGAATTTATTCATATTCATAAGAATAAAAACCATTCATCAATTGATTTATTCACAGGATATAAACAGGCAATTTTCAAAGGAAGAAATCCAACCTATCAAGGACCACCTTTTTTTTTAATCTTCCAAATCATTAATAATTAGAGAAATGTAAATTAAAGAAACTGAAATTCTACTTCACACTCATTAGACTGGCAAAGTTGACAAAAAAGGGAAAATGACAAATTCTGTAGGGGCTGCAGGAAAATAGGCACCTCAATGCATTGTTGATGGCACCTTGAGTTGGTACAGCCATTCTGAAAAGCAATTTGGAACTATGCCCAAAAGGTCATTAAACTGTGCATACACTTAGCAATATCACTACTAGGCCTATACCCCAAAGAGATCGAGGAAAGAGGAAAAGTATTCATATTATGAAAATAGGTGCCCACTGACTGGGAATGGTAAAACAAATTACAGCATATAAATATATATATATATATGAACATAATTACATACATAATATGAACAAAAAATGCTTTCCAAAATCAGATCTAAATAATTGGAAAAACAGTTGCTTGTGGGTAGGCTGAGCTAATTTAATAAAAATGACAATTCTATCTAAATTAATTTACTTATTCAGTGCCATACCAATCAAACTACCAAAAATGTATTTTATAGAGCTAGAAAAAGTAATTACAAAATTCATCAGTAAGAAAAAAAAGGTCAAGAATAGCAAGGGAATTGATGAAAAAAATGCAAAGGAAGATGGTCTAGCTGTACCAGATCTAAAACTATATTATAAAGTGACAATCAAAACTATTTGCTACTGACTAAGAGTGGCAAATCAGTGGAATAGGTTAGATACACAAGATACAGTAGTAAATTACTATAGTAATCTACTGTTTGATAAACCCAAAGACTCCAGTTTCTGGGATAAGAACTCGCTATTTGATGTTGCCAAGAAATTTATGCCATAACAGCATGGACACATGTTGCATTTAAACAAATGAATTTAGGTATTGCTAATTACTTAGTACTTAACACACAGTGCCTGGCACATAGTGGGTGCTTACTAAATGATTGGTGATTTATTGGACTTGGGATGTACATAATATCTATGATGGCTATCAGAATTAGCTTTTTTGATCAGTTGCTTATTAGACTTGGGACCAAATTTAGAAGTTTCATCTTATATTAAAATTAAAAGTTTGCAGAAATTATAATTGTCAAATATTAAAAGTTACTCCCTATAAAGGTTAAAAAAAAAAACAAGTATTCCCATGTCTAAGAGCTCTGTCAAAAAGGAGTACTATAAGAAATACAATCTAATTTCTGACAATAAAGTCAAATTTATTTTAAATTTAAATGGGTCTGTGTATTTGAAGTTATATTGAGAATGCCAATAAAAGATACTTGATAAAAGTCCTGAAAAAAAAAGAACTCGCTATTTGACAAAAATTGCTGGGAAAACTGGAAAATAGTATGGGCAGAAACTAGGTATAGACCAACATCTCACATCCTCTACCAAGGTAACGCTGAAATGGGCACATGATTTAGGCATAAGGGATGAGAGCATAAGCAAACTAGGAAAGCAAAAAAGAGTTTACCTGTCAGTTCCACAGAGAATGGAAGAATTTATGGCCAAACAAGAGATAGAAAATATTGTGAAATGCAAAATAGATAATTTTGATTACATTAAGTTAAAAAGGTTTTGCAAAAACAAAACCGATGGAACAACCAAAATTAGAAGGAAAGCAGAAAGTTGGGAAACAATTTTTACAGCCAGTGTTTCTGATGGATTCCTAATAAAGCTGCTCCTAGCCCCAATATTCTAAATTCCTTATAAGCCCCACTGAACAGCAGTTCAACTGTACCTGCCTAGCCGCTCATTCCTCCCTCACACACACACACACACCCAATATCTTAACTTCTTCACATATGCTTCACCACTCACTACAACAGGTGTGTCCATGAACTCATAGTTCTCACAGAAACAGCAGGTATGTCCATGTAATGGGATCCCAGTCACTGCCTCTAACTAGCCACTGCCACCAGACCCATTCTGCGTATTTGAACAAGTGTGTTCTTGTACTCAACCACAATCACATCATCCGTTTTGCTCAAGACAGGACCATAGTACCTGTCTGTCTTGACCAGACAGGAGCACAATAGCTATCCAGTCGGAGGGCAGCATGACCAGAATGATTGACCACTGAATCATAGAAGTGACCCCTCCCCTATTACCTAATCCCTTAACAAACCCCTCCTACCTTTTTAATATTTATAATTTCTGTTATGTAATTGCATCTTTGCCCTGTAAAAATCCATCTTGGTTTCTCTGAAGTTGCTGGTTTCTCCTGGAATTTAGCCTGCTTCATGAGAGCTGTCAATCTCAATAAATTCCTATACTTGAATTAGAGGTGGTCTGACTCTGAATTCTGTGAGACCATTCCTCCACAAGACATCATGAAACTGCAACAGTTTTTGTCATCCCCAGGTAGGCAGAGACTAAACTGCAACAATTTTTGGCATCTCTGCCCCAATGGGTGGGCAAAGACTAAACTTTAACAGTCTTGATAAAGACCTCGTTTCTAAAAAATAGAGAACTGAGTCAAATTTATAAAGATATATTTGTATATTATATATGGACAAAAGATTCCCCAATTGATAAATGGTCAAAGAATACGAACAGACAATTTTCAAAGGAAGAAATTAAAGCTATCTATAGCCATATTAAAAAAAAAAAACACTCAATCACTATTGATTAGAGAAATGCAAATTAAAACAATTCTGTGGTATCACCTCATACACATCAGATTGGCTAATATGACAGAAAAGAAAAATGAAAAATCTTGGAGAAGATGTGGGAAAATTGGAATATGCATTGTTAGTGGAGTTGTGAACTAATACAACCATTCTAGAGAGCAATTTGGAACTATGCCCAAAGGGCAACCAAATTGTGCATAACCTTTGACCCAACAATACCACTACTAGTTCTGTATCCCAAAGGGATCATTAAAAAAGGAAAAAGGATGCACATGTACAAAAATATTTATAGCAGTTCTTTTTGTGCTGGCAAAGAACTGGAAACTGAAGGGATACTCATCAATTAGGAAATGACTGAATTCTATTGTACTATAAGAAATGATGAGCAGGCAGATTTCAGGAAAACCTGGAAAGATTTACATGAAGTGATGCTGAGTGAAGTGAGCAAAACCAGGAGAACATGGAACATAGCAACATCAACATTGTGTAATGATTAACTATAGTAGATTTAGTTTTTCTTAGCAATACAATGAAAGACTTGTGATGGAAAATGCTAACCACATCCAGAGATTCATTGAGTGTGAATGCAGATCAGAGCATACAATTTTCATGCTTTTTGTTTTTCTTTCTCATGCTTTCCCTTATTGTTCTGATATTTCTTTCACAACATCACTAATGTGAAAATATATATATAACATGATTGTATATGTATAATATCAGATTCCTTGCTGTCTTGAGGAGGGAACAGAGGAAGAAAGAAGGGAGAAAAATTCAGAACTCAGAATTTTACAAAAATGAATGTTGAAAACTATCTTTACATGTAATTGGGAAAAAACAAAATAAGGAAAAAATATAATTAATGGACCTGATTTTCTAGATGACCCCTAAGATTCTTTCTCCTCAAAGTCCTGGAATCTTATATTCTTGTAATTAATTAAGAGGAGCAAACAGAGGGAGAAGTCCCCTAAGATAAAACTTTAACCCTTGTTTTTCCTGACACAGAAAGAGCCCAGAAGAAGGTTTCCTTTTTTTCTGGCATCATAACCTGCATGGAGGGAAAGGGAGAAACAGGCTGATGGAGAAATAATCTAAAACAATAAACTTTTAAAGCATTGTAAAAACCAATTGAACTTTATTTTGTAATATGAGTTAGAAACAAAATTGGAGGGGAAAGGGGTACCCACCGTCTGACTCCAAATAAACACCTGAGAATTGACAGGGAACAAGAATGGGACTTGATTTCAGGATTTAAGCAAACATACCTCCTCCCACCTCCAGAACCAGATAGAAGACAGGTAGGCAGAGATAGGAAATTTCTCTAAGGCTCTGGACAGATTGTCATGGGAGCATGGTCACGTGACCAAAGGCTAATATAAGGACAGAGGGCCCCAAAAAAGAACTGTGAAGTAAAACTATATATATGGGATCCATCATTCATATTGTAGAATGAGACATCTCCAAAATCATAGTCTATGAAAATGATCACCTTGTGAGGGGACTGTCTCAAGGAGAGGGAAGTTAGAGGGTAAGAGAGGGCCCAATATTTGTCATTATATAACTTGACAGCCCAGAAGCCACTCTCAGGGGACACTGTGATCTCTCCTTTCTTTTTCACATCCTCCCTACAAACACCTAACTCCCAGTCACTTCTGTTTCCAACCTCTACCTCCCAGTAATATCTCCCTGAGTCGATCTTCTCATGGCCCAGAACACAAGGCAGAGAGTCAAATCTCTTAGGAGTGTCGGGGAAATTCTGTGGACTTTCTTTTCGAATAACATGTGTCCATTCCTCAGACAAAATAAGTTCTGGATGTGCTGTGTCTGGATCCAAAGTCACCCGCACTGCAAAAAGAGCCATGAGGTTAATGCTGGATCAGTCCTGTGATAGATGATTAAATAGACCCCTGTTTTGTTGGAACTTTTTTTATTCCAATCAGTATTAATCAGTTTGATATGATTTCATAGGGCTGGTGATTATAAGGTCTGATATTAGGCCTCAGAGATATGAACTGTGGATTGTAAATTCTCTTGCTTAATCAAAGGAAGCTAACTAAAGGTCCTCTACCCCTGTTTTCCCTTGTAATGGTGACCAAGCCCAGTGTGGTGGAAGTGACTCAAGTACATGGAAAGCCCCCAAGCTATTTTTGTTGCCCCTTCATCCCTTGTCATCCCTCTATTGCCCAACACTGGGAGATGACCATGAGCACTTGACCAGCAAGTGGTCCTAGGTGCCAGCCTTCAGCCTACACTTCTACGATTCTGTGGATGTGCTCATCAGGATTTCCTGAAAGGTCAAAATAGGTCTGTAAGGGTCTGCTCATTTGCCTATTTGTCAACCAATGGGATTCTGTATTTTGTGTAGACCTTTCTGGAGGGTCAAGAGCAAGGTCTACCGTCCAATGAGACTCTGTATTTCTGATCTGTTCTACCTATATTGTCTGAGTATCAAGTACTATGAAACTAAGGCCCTGGAGGAAGGGGGCATCTCACATTGTGAGGAAGATCTAGGGTCCACTTCATTAGAAGGGACCATGGGCCTTTTTTTTTTTTTGGAAGGGGGAAGGCAGGGCAATTGGAGTTAAGTGACTTGCCCAAGGTCACACAACTAGTAAGTGTTAAGTGTTGAAGGTCAGATTTCAAAATCAGGTCCTCCTGACTCCAGGGCCAGTGCTCTGTTTACTGTGCCACCTAGCCGCCCCACCATGGACCTTTTAATAAAGTGACATTGGCTCAGAGCTCTGCCTCTGTGGTTTTTCTTGCAGACTGAACAATTTTAAATGCAGCAGTTCCAATGATGTGAAATTGTAATCTGAGATGTGCTTGACTCTAAGGTGGGGAGAATTGGAGGGGAGAAGAGGGAAGGGAACCAACTCAATTTGGAGAATTTCTTGTGATTCTCAAGCATAGCTGCCTAATTCAACTTGGCCTCAATGGCAACAAAGGCCATCATCCATCTCTTCAGAACAGCACTTGCCTATCTCTCAGGACCAACTGACCCATGTTCAACTACTGACTTAGACTAAAGAAGTAACAAGTGATAAGGCCCAGGAAAGGGATCTTGGGCAATTGTGATGGGGATCATCAGGTCTCTGGGTGCTCTTCCTTCACTGACATCCATATGGAATTTGGTATTCCTATTCTTACCCTCCCCAAAGAGATACCCAAGCCTTCATCATATTTCTTAGGGTTATGAGTGTGGAAAAATGTATTAAGGAAATACTCTCTTTCCTCCCCCATTCTCTCCTATCTTTGGAAGTCCCTCTATTTGTTTCAAAATAAGAACATCCTCTCTTAAGCTACTCCCCTCCAGTCATCAATGAAGCAACTGGGAGTGAGACTTAAAGGAAAACTCAAGTTACTTACTTGCCTGGAACTGTTCTTTCCTCCAGTCTGAAAAGAAACAGCACAAAGACACGAGAGGAGTAACACAACACAGATTTGCTCAGCTTCTATTCTCATAATCTTTTCCAAAAGGGTAGTGTTCCCAAAAAAAAGTTCTCTGAAAATACCCTGAACAAAGATTTTCCCTCTCCCCACTGCTCTCCTCTTAAAGGATTTCCATCTACTTTGCAAAAATTGTGAGGAGGGCATCTTCTATCTACTAGAAACCATGTGCTCCATGTGATCTGAGTGGGATGGGAAAGAATAAAGACCCAGATTATTTTTGGAGGGGGAAGGGGGGCTTAGGGAGAGGAGAAGGATAATTATCAGCTCCCTTTCTTCAATACTTTTTCAGGACGTACTCCATTTTCTGTAAGTACTCTTTTTATCCAAGTCTTCAGTTCATTTAACTCCTATTTCCTTTTTCCACTCTATACCACCCCCATTACTATCTCTTCCTTCCCATATCCTTCTCCAAGATTCAGCTCAAGAATTCTCTCTCGTAGAATCTCATAATTGGAAGACAGCTCAGAACTCATCTTGTCTTCTACTTGAGCAATAATCCCTTCTACAATATCCTGGACAGGTGGTTGCCCAGCTTCAGCTTGAAGACTGTTGGAGGATTCTCTACTTTTGTAGCTAGTTCATTCTACTTTGGAGCAGCTCTAATTGTTAGCCAGCACTTCCTTATTCTGCCAACCACCACCCATTGCTCTTGGCCTCATCCTCCTGGGTCAAGCAAAACAAAACCAATCTTTCTTCCTCATAATAGGTAATCCAATACTTGAAGACTAAGATCATATCCCTTTAAGTCTATTCCTCCTCAGTTCCTTTAACTGTTTTCCACATGGTAAGGATTCCTGTGCTCTCACCATCATGATCATTTTCCCCTGAATGTGCCCAGCTTATCTACGTTCATCCTAAAGGTTGGTGCCCTACAAATGAGAGTAGTGTTCTAGGCTGTGATAAAGGAAGAGTAGTAGTAACTATAACTCTTCTCCCCTCAATCTCTTATGACACCCCATTCTCCTCCTATCAAAACATTCAGATATTTTCCCTATCTCCTCCTTCCCTAGAGTCTCAGATCAAGAGGTGGCCCGTCTCCTGGCCAAGGCAAACTACTTGGAAAGTGTCCTTGATCCAGTACCCTTCTGACTCCTCCAGCAAGTTGTTCCCTTATCCCTCCCCTTTATTTATCTTCAGCCTCTTCCAATCTACTGATTTCTTCTATGTCTCCCCCATCTTTAAGAAACCCTCACTTGATCTTACCATTCCTACCGGCTACAATCCTGTAACTCTCCTGCTGTTTGTGGCTCAATTCCTTTTCATCTACATCTACAGTTGGAGCCTCTATTTCCTCTCCTCACTGTCTTCAAAACTCTTTAAAATATGGGAAAGGGAAAATTGTTTAAGTACTTATATAGTGCCCTTTACAAATATTATCTCTGTTAATCCTCACAGCTCTGCAAGGTAAGTGCTATTATCCCCATTTTGCACTTGAGGAAACTGGGGCAAACAGGTTAAGTAGCTTGCCTAGGGTCACACAGCTAGGAAGTATCTGAAACCCAGGTCTTACTGACTATAGGACCAGTGCTCTATCTACTTTGCCACCTAGCTGCCTCATCATTCAGCTGAAACTGCCTTCTCCAAAGTTATCAGTGCCCTCTTACTTGCCAAATCTAATGATCTCTTCTCAGTCATGCTGATCCTTGACATTTCTGCAGTATTTTTTTATTTTTATTGTTAAAAGAGTATTTTTTTCCTAATTACATGTCAAGACAATTTCTAGCATTCATTTTTGCAAGATTTTGAGTTCCAAATTTTTCTACCTCCCTTCCCTCTCCTCTTCCTAAAAGGCAGGCAATTTGATGTAGGTTATACATGTGCTGTCATGTACAACAAATTTCCATATTAATCACAGTTTTGAAAGAAGAAACAAATCAAAAGGAAAAAACCACAAGAATAAAGTAAAAGAAAAGCATGCTTCAATCTGTATTCAGAGTCCATCAGTTCTTTATCTGGATATGGACAGCATTTTCCTTCACAAGTCCTTTGTATTTGTCTTGGATCATTGTGCTGCTGAGAAGAGCTGAGTCATTCATAGTTGATCACACAACACTGCTGATGCTGTGTACAATGTTTTCCTGGTTCTGCTCATTTCTCTATAAATGAGACCTCTATCAGAGATACTTGCTATAAAGATTGCTTCCCAAATTTCTACTTTTCTTCTAATCTTGGTTGCACCTTTGATTTCTGTTTGTGCCAAAGCTTTTTAACATTACAAAACATAAACTAGATAATTTTGATTATATTAAATTAAAAGGCTATGCTGAGGCACATGGGGGATCCTGGTGTTAGTTTTTGCCTGTTCCACTGCACTAGGGCTCAGGATCTCCTGCTGGCTTGCTGAGGTGAGACTTGTTGCTGGCTTGCTGGGATGCTTCCTGCCCTAGACTGCACTCCTCTGTTATCTAAGCAAGACAGACCCTTCTTTCTGATCTTCCAAGTTTATTGGGTTAAAAGGTTTTTTCACCCTATCTTTTTTCTGGTTCTGCTTTTTACAGGATTTGTTTCAGGGCACTATTTTATGGTTGTTTGGAGGTAAATATGGGAGACTTATGGAGATTTACTGCTTACTCTGCCATCTTGGCTCCCAGAGTCTGCAGCATTCTTAAGACTACTAATTACCCTCTCATCCTGGATACTTTCTCCTTTGTAAGTTTTTGTGACAGTCTTCTATCCTTATCCCCTTCCTCTCTGTCCAAAAGCTCCTTCTCAGTTTATTTTACTATTTCTTTATATCTTATTCACTAACTGTGACTATTCCCTAAAACTTTGTCCAGGAACCCTTTTTCCTTTTGCTCTATGCTATCTCATTTTGTGATCTCATTGGGCTTGTGTATTCAATTATCATCTCTAGGTAGATGATCCCAAAATCAATATATCCAATCCAACCTCTCTCCAGATTTAGTTACTCACCTCCATCTCCTTCTTAAATATCTTGAACTAGGTGTCTCTAGGCATCTTTAACTCAACATGTCCAAAGCATAATTCATTATCATTGAACTAAAACCCTCCCCCACCTGTATTACTGACAAGGGCACCACTATCCTCCCAGTCACCTAGGTTTACAATCTCAGTGTTATCCCCCACTCTTCACTATCACTCACTCCACATCTCCAGTCCCTTGCCACATATTGTTGCATCTACATTTACAACACCCCTCCTATATTTGCACTTCCTTTCACTCATATGGCCACAATCCTATTCAGGACCTCATAAGACTCTACAGCCTATGTCTGGTCATGTCATTCCCCTTCTCTCCCTATTACCACCACAACCCTCTCAGGAGGTATATAGAATAAGTCTAATAATAGCATCACTTACCAGCATAGATGTGGGCCTTTCTCCAATCTGATAAAGAAACAGACAAGCACAAAGAAAAAGTGATTGGAGATAGAGAGGAAGGTTTTTCATCAGGGCCCTGACAGAAGTGAATAGGAGAAAGGGAAAAACAAACTTTTGAATACTAGATATTGTCTTATTGGTGTCACATGCATTTTAATGCCTGATTTTTTTTAACCCTGTGGCCTAACCTGGATTTTCCTCCTCCTATAACTTTCCCTCATGTGCAAAGGTGATAGCAGAGAGTCCTCTGGGACTCCCAGAAATACCCTAGGAATGTAACTTCTTGTTTATCTCATCTAAACCCCTCATTTTAGAGATGAGGGTACTGAGAACCAGAGAGGATGAGCCAGATCCACTTCATACCAGATCTTAGGAGTGAATGGTCAAATTTTTGGCATGAGCATTTATATTTCAGAAATCAGCAAAAATCAGGGTTTGGTTTATTGTTCTGTCTATCGTACAGGCTTGTCTATTGTAAAAGGAAAATGTTAATAACACACGTTAAACTTAAAAGAATGTGATGTATTTTTTTCTGGAGGACTAGTGGTCAAACTTTTAGTAGCATGCTCCTGATTAGAACCCAAATCCCCTGACTGAAAACACAAGGCTATTTACATTTTACCACACTGCCTTGGTTCGAAACAACATTGAGGCATCTGACCTTCCCCTTAAGCTCTTCAGCTTTAATCCTATAGCAATAATATGTATTTTCCTTTCTCCGGGAATAAAGAGAAAACATTAGGGTCACTCACCTGCCTGATATAGAGCCTTTCTTCTCTCTAAAAAGGAATACACAGAAAGAGAGAGACATATGTCATACATGAGACAGAGGCAGAAACCACTTATCAGAGAAGAATTATAAAAAGTAGAATCAGATTTTAAGGAAAAAATGAAACTTACCAATTTCTTCCTGGAGGGCAACTGAAAAAGAAATGAAAAGAAATTCACTCTCTAAGGAACACTGAAAATTAAGATATTATTAGTTCTTCCAAACACCCTAGCTAGTTCTATCCTTTACATCCCTATTTCCTCGTTATTGCACTGAAATTATTTTCTTCAAAGTTCTTTTCCCCTTGAGGAACTTATGTCATTTATTTTCCTTCACTTATATGTCTCAAGAAAATAAATCCCCATATATCTTGTGACACAACCTTCTTCAACATGTTACCTGTGTCCTGGTATTCTGTCTTGCCTAGATTTTCTTTTTCCTCAACAAATTTAGGGAACCCAAACAAGTCATTTTTTCTTACCTTGAAATTTCCTCTCATCATCAAGAAGTTCTTCTTCTGGAATAAAAAAGTGTCTCTTTTTACCCAGGAACTTTATTCCTTTCTTCAATGACCACCTCTCTCTTTTCAAGGACTCCCTCTCTTTAGCCAAGATTTCTCTCTCCAATGACTCTTTGTCTGTATCCAAAGATTCCTTCTCTTTAGTCAAAGATTCTCTCTCGGTACATATGGAGTCTATTTCTTTATCCAATGACTCTCTCTCCTTGGCCTTTTCACTTTTTCCCCAGTACTCTGAGTCTCTACTGGCATCCAAGGATTCCCTCTCTATAGCCAAGGGTTGTCTCTCTTTAGCCAGTGATTCTCTATCCCCATGCAAAGATTCCCTCTCCTTAGCCAAGAATTCTCTCTCTTTGGCCAATAACTCTTTGTCTGTATCCAAGGATTCCTTCTCTTTAACCAAGAATTCATGTTTTTTAGCCAAGGATTCTCTCTCTTTACACAAGGTGTCTATTACTTTAGTCAGTAACTCTCTCTCCTTGGCTAGTATTCACTTCTTCCCCAGTAGTTTGAGTCTTTTCCTGAGTCTTTCTGCTCTTCTCACTCACTTGCATAGTTCACTCCATTCAATGACTCTCTGATAGTATCCCAGGATTCCCTCTCTTTATCCAATGACTCTCTGATCACTTGCTTTTGCCCCCAGTCTGATGTCTCTCTTTGACAACATTTTCTCTGGCATGCATGCTGATTTCCAGCATCTTCTCTTTCCTTTTTCCGACAATTAATTTCTTTATATATGATGAAAAAAATGAAAAGAGCCATATATATTTGAAGCCCAGCTGCTGATATTCTGGTCCTTGTAACTAAAAAAATTTAAAAAAAATAGATTCATTCAGAAACCCAGGGACACATGTAAAATGTCTTTCTTTTTCAGAGCATTTTTTTCTGGAGCCCCATAGCATGCCCAACCCAGCTGTAACCCCAGACTCACTCCTTAGCTTATAGATTCCATGGCCTAAAGTAGAGATAGCTGTTATTTGTTCCAGGGAGACACTGGGTCTCCTCAATTCTTTCCACCTCATTAGAACTTGGGACAGATTCATAACCAGCTTTTCTGCCCATGGGCTTTGTTTAATTTTTTGCATTTTACCTGAAAGGTCTTATACATATTTCCCACCTCTTCTCATCTTAATTACCTGTTAATTACTTATAGCAAGTATCACTCAGAGACACACAAGTAGTCATTGTGAACAAAATATTCATGGGAACAATTCTATGCAGCAAAAAAGAAGAATATAGCCCATCTCCCAAATGAAAACACTCATCCAGGAATTGTGTGTGAGAGGTACAGACAAAAAAGATTATCAATGAATTTGGACTGTGAAGGATATTGAATTGAACTGAACTTTGAAGGATAGATAGGACTTGGATAACTGAGTAAATGGAGGATTCCAAACAAAGAAAATTTGTAAAGAAATGCAGAGAGGAAGGGGCGGCTAGGTGGCGCAGCGAGTAGAGCGCCGGCCCTGGAGTCAGAAGGACCTGAGTTCGGAGCCGGCCTCAGACACTTAACCCACACAAACAACATAAAAAAAAAAACCTAGCCGTGTAACCTTGGGCAAGTTACTTAACCCCAATTGCCCTAAAGGGGCGGCTAGGTGGCACAGTGAGTAAGAGTGCCTGCCTCGGAGTTGGGATGATCTGAGATCAGATCCGGCCTCAGAAAATGAGCACCCACGCATTAATAATGACTAGCCGTGTAACCTTGAGCAAGTTACTTAACCCCAATTGCTTTAAAATAAAAAAAAAAAAAAAGAAATGCAGAGAGGAGTCTGTGGTTATTTCATACTTATCTATAGAGAAGAAATCAATTGATTTGGAACAGAGCATTTATGGAGGGAATATTGGAAACTAAAATTGGAGAGTTAAGTTAAGGATATATAATGGAAGGCTTTGAATGTCAAGCTCAAGAATTGAAAATTTATCCAACACTTTCCCAGGAAATGTTGCCATTTCAAACAAAAGCAGAGAAGCGGTTATGAATCACATTGGGTCTGGAATACCATTAGTGTACTGGTGAATCTCAATATATCCATTGCTTTAAATGAAACTGAGAATTACCAACTATTAAACTAAACATCTGAATTTATATTTTCATCCCCAGTATGACTTTTCCAGACATACAGCAATCTCCTGAGGCTTGATATGACTTACTTTTACTACTATAAACCAACCTTAGCATGCAAACCTTTGCAGAGAATAAAGTACCTTGCGTATGTGCATGCACGCACACACACACACACACACACACACAGATGGCATATCTTTTTGCAGTGGATTTTTAGTTTTCCTTTATTGATCTGTCTTTTTTTAACATGTTCTCCTTTCTTCTGTTGTTTTTCCCCCATTTAGTCTTCAACTAAGTTGTGAGTGTATAGAGAGTAAATAATAGAGAATTAATAAATTGAATAGAGAATAGAAAAATGTGAGGAAAAGCAATACAAAGAATAAAGATTTCTCATGAGAGAATTTCTCATGAATCTTTAATTAATTTAGAAAAATTATATTAGAAATCTAATTCTCAATATTCTCAGTCTTAATACTGATTTCATTTTCTCTTTCACAATGTCAGAATTATTGTCATACTTTAATCTGAATCCACTGAATCACCAAGACACCTCTGCTTTAGACAACAAAGTTTGAAAAAATATATGTCTTCACCCTCTCCCTGTTAGCTGTAGATTCTGATTTCCAGTTGCAATTACATAAAATCAATAATAAACATTAAGAATAGATGGAAGAAATTGAACACTTAAAAGTTATCCCCCAAATCTATCAAATTTATATGAATGCATATCTGATTCCTTTCATAATGTAGAAAATAAGGAATGTATAGATGAAAGAATAATCCTTGTTTTAATCTAAAGATTAGTAATGCTCTTTAATATGAAATGTTACCCAATTTGTTATATATAAAATACAAACCAACAACTTACCTTCTACTTTTATTTTCAACATGGCTCTTTGAAACACTTGGTTTTTCTCAAAATAGCACTGGTATTGACCACCATCAGAAACTCCAATATTTCTGATTTTCAACGCAACACTCCCATTAGTGATATTGTCCTTTGTGAATACTGTTCTTCTTCTGTATTCCATCATCTGCTCCTCTTCCTGATCCTTCCCATCCCTATACATGTAGACAGTATCAGAGAACTGAGATCGAATCCAACCCACCTCCATGTGCTAAGCATTCACTTCAGGGAAGAGGTGACATGGCAACAACACATCTTCACCCAGACTGGTGATGATAGACTGAGTAGGTCCAATCACTTTTCTCAGAGCTGTTTGAGAAAATAGAAAATAAGAAAGGGCACAGGTGAATACTGGCACAGTGAATAGAGCACCAGCCCTGGAGTCAGGAGGACCTGAGTTAAAATTTGACCTCAGACACTTAACACTTACTAGTTGAGTGCCCTTCCTTGTCTCTCTGGTGTCAGTATGTTCCCCTCCTACGTTTCCTTGTAGCTGCTTTGTCTGTGTCTTACTTATACCTATATGTGTATATATTGTCCTCCCCATTTCATGGCAAGCTCCTTGAGAATAATGAGGTTTCACTTTGGGTTTTGTATGCACAGCACTTAGGACAATGCCTGACAATGCCTGACACACAGAAGTCAAACAATCAATGTTTGTTAACTGAGGGATTAGTTGATCTCATTTGATGCTCATAGCAACCTGGTAAGACTGGTAGTACAAGTATTATTATCCCTATTTTCCAGGTGAGAGAATTGAATTTCAAAACCTTTGGAGAAATCATGTCAATCAACTCACCTAATGGTATAAATCACCATCCCTCAGCCTTCTAGGACCAGAGCATCCTTTCACTGCCACATGTGGTTTTCTCCTATTAGACCAGATCTTGAAGGCAGGGGCTGACTCACTTTCACATTTGTATTTTCAATGCTTAGCTGAGTTCTTGATGCATAGTAAATACTTTAAAAAGCACTTAATTAGTGCTTTTCAAGAATTCATCCAGCAACTTCCCTAAAGTCTCATAAAACTGGTGGACCTGGAACTTGAATGCAAGTCTTCCAACTCCAAATTCAGCACTTTTTCCTTCATGCCACACATTAAATGCAGGCATTTCTTTTCCATCAAAAGGATATAGAATAAAGTCTCAAAGGAACAGAGGAAAAAACCTACTTCTTTCCTCTTGGAAGCAAAGGTTTATGAGGAGCAAAGCCTAATAAAATGCTGTCAATATGCACACCATCATGATGACTACTATTTGATATAGTGTAGAAATGTTAGCTACAGCAATAAGACAAAAGAAAGAAATTAAGGGAATAAGCATAGGAATAAGAGGAAATAAAAGCATAGCTTTTTACATATGATATAATGATTTATTTTGAAAATATTAGAGAATTGATTAAAAATTAATTGAAACAATAAATTCAGCATAGGATACAAAATTAAACCCCATAAATCATCAACCCTTCTGTACATTACCACAAAGAAGGGGAAGGGGAGTGAAAAAGAGAAATTCCTTTTTTTTAAAACCACAGTATATATAAAATATCTGGAATTTTACCTACCAAGATACACACAGGAACTATAGGAATACAATTGCCAAATACTTTATGGAAATAAAGACACATTTTAATAATTGGAGAAATAGTAGTTGCTCATAGGTAGGCCAAGTCAACACTTGCTACACTATAATCTAAATTATTTTTTCAGTGCTATACCCATCTAATTGTCAAAGGACTACTTTAAAAGCTAGAAAACATAACAACAAAATTCATCTGAAGGAAAAAAGGTCAAGTAAAAGAAGTAATTTTTTAATGGGAAGGAAGGGAGCCTAGAAGCATCAGATATCAAACTATACTACAGATAATCATCAAAGTTATTTGGTACTGGTTCTTTTTAAAAATTGAAAAGTTAATGAGTGAAATAGATTAAGTAAACGACATACTGATAGAGTGATCAATCATCCCAAACACTCCTGTTACTGATTTAGGACTCATGATTTGACAAAACTGTTAGGAAAACTGGAAAGTAGTCTGACAGAAATTAGTTTTAGACTGACAACTCACACTACCTATCAAGATTAGATCCAAATGAATGCATGATTTAGATATAAAAGGTTACATCATAAAGGAGTAAGGAAGAAATGATCTTTCAGATTTATGAATGGGGGAAGAATTTATGATCAAACAAGGACTAGAGAAGATCATAGAAGATAAAATGGACAGTTCTGGGTATATGAAATGTTTAAAATGTTGAGGGAAAAAATCTGTTCATTAAAGTGGTCAAATTTAATTCTAGAGGACTGGTGATGAACCATAACAACCTCTATCCTGACAGAAAGTTGATGGATACAAGATGCAAATGAGACGTACATTTTTGGACATGACTAGTTTGGGGATTTGTCTGTTTGACTATACATAGTTATTACAAAAGTTTTCATTTGTTTTCTTTTTTTTCAATGTGATTTGGAGGGAGAGAAGATAAATACTTGTTAATGATTTTTATTTAATTTTTTTTGGAGGGCAATTGGGGTTAAGTGACTTGCCCAAAGTCCCATGGCTAGTAAATGTGTCAAGTGCCTGCGGCCAGATTTGAACTTAGGTTCTCCTTACTCCAGGGCTGGTGCTCTATTCACTGCGCCACCTGGCCGCCCCTTATTTCATTTTTAAACATATAAAAGAAAGAAAGTTGAGTCACCTATAACATCATATTGGGCCAGGCCTCTAGAATGTAAAAAAATAATAAATTCAATTAATAATTCTTAATAGAGTTACTATTATGTGCTCTATGAGTTGTTGGGGTACAAACTATGTACAGGTTTCCCCCTCAGCCTCTCTCTGGTTCCTTTGACCACTACGATGATATCTGAGATTTTTGCCTCATCACCTTTCTATCCCAGAAGAAAGAGGCAATAGTGAAGAGATTTTCAGATTTTAAGAAAAGAAAAAAGAATATTAGGGGTGAAGGGAGGGAAGGGGTGAACTTTTTATAGACACTGAACTCAGTGTTAAGGGTCAAAAGAATTAAAATATTAAGTAGACTATAGGTTTCTGTGAATAAGAAATGGGAATGGTGGAAATAAAATCAATTACTTGAATATATCAGGAGAGACAAAATGCTAATTATTATCTTGAGGGGGAAAAATTACTTACCAAGTTCTTCATCAAGCTTTCCTGAAAAACAAAAAATCGATGTGACCTCATCAATTAAAACTCACAATTGGCATTTATAGAAATAATAAATGACAGCGAAATTAATTCTCTTTCTAAACATAACTTACAAGGGATATTAAGGGACCATACTAACAATAATTATGGGCCCCAATACATATTTACATTGCTAGTTATGGCTCATTTCTGATCCACAAAGCAAAGTCTAGAATATAAATCCTAAAGGAAAGAGAAGTAAACCATTTTCTCTCTCAACCAAATCAAAATGCATCCACAAATTTGGTGCTTCTTTGATAGTAGGAATTTAACCTCCTCACAACTCCACTATTTCCTTGCTATTTCCCCCTCAGAATGAATGTTCTCCCTGAGGGCTCCAAGTCTCTGGCGAGACTCTTCTTACTCCATCACCTTCCAGTAACCCCTTTACCATTCTGTTCACTGACCTGGCATATAAATGAAGGATACCTTTTCCTCATCAAGGACAGGATTATAGATAGAACAAGACACATTTCTCACAGAACTGTCTTCTGTAATCACAAGGGATATCTCCACATGAAATAGCCCATCAATGACTAGGATCTGAATCTTTGAGGGAAGTGGTTCATCTCCCCCAACATATCTCCACTTTGCTTGGGGTTCTGGGAACCATCCCCTTGAAATACACACCAAATGGATCCTTTTGTCCACAGGCCCCTCCATTCTAATATGAGGGGCAGTGCCAAGACCTGGAAAAAAACAATGAACTTGAGTTCTCGAAGCTCTAAAAAATGTCCTTCAAATCTTCTATCCTCCCTCTCCCCAATTCCCTGGGCTTTTTAGTTCAGTTTTTAAGGTTACTGACTCTATAAGCACCTGTAAAAAGGAAAGAAAAATTAAGTACACCAGAGTCTGGGAGTCAGGCAAGAACAATTCTCCCTGTTAGATAGATGGGAAAAGAGAGAACAAGAGAGAACAGAGGCCAGGATTTTTCCAGGGTTACATTTCAAATCAGCATCAAGGCTTTGGTTGAGTTCCTGCCCTTCTGTCTGCTGGGGTACTTCTCTGTTCCCAAACTAAGACTAAAAAAACTACCAGACCACTCAGGGGATACTTAGTGACAAGGACTCCACACATTTACAGGTAGAAATATATTTTTTGATAATTTTTAACAGCCTTTCCTATGCTCACTTTTGCACTGAAATCAAGTATACATTTGTTTAATTTGGAGTGTCTTAAATTCATATAATTTCTCTACCATCTCCTTTTAAACAAATGTATGTTTGCTTTTTCCTTGTTTGTCATCAGCTCTGCCAAGTGAGATGACCAAGTAATCCCAGTAAATTGTTTCTTGTTTGGGGATGCATTAAGAAACTATCTCTGCAAGTTTTTTTTAATCTTATAATTTTAGCTCCTAGTTTTATTTATAGCAAGAATTTCAATATTGATGTGATTTTTCAGTTTTTCACACAACATGTTGGCTAGGTAATTGGATGAGTGTCCCACTTTTAAGAATATCAACAATTAAAATCAATGTCTACAGGTGGTCTTTGTGATTCTTAACACCCTTTGTTCCTTTTCCCACCACTCTGTTAATACCACTGAAGGAGCAACTAAGGTCCTAAAGACTGAGGGGTTCTTTGTATTTTTCATGGTGGAAGCCACTAGAGCTCACTTGCATGGCCTTTGAGAACTCAGATTTGCCTCAGGCTATCATGACGCATCATATTAGGTCTTTAGTGGGAAAATACATGATCATAAAAGGTTTCTATGAATTCAGTTAACACTTTCAAAATTCATTTTCATTTTATTAATCAACAATAACATCTGTGTAAGTTTGATAAATAATAGTAACTCATTGTAAAAGACTGTATGTTCATTATACAGAAGATGTGTTTGCTGCTTATACTGGTCACCCACATATTTTGTTGGAAATAAAGATGAAAGTGACGATGAAAAAAAGTTACTTGCCCAAATTATACAGCTGCATTACATTTTCATTCAAGTTTTGAAACAGAAGGTTGTAACTGTCTTTTAGACTATTGTAATCTTCATTTAAATACAAGGATTTATTGAAATTATTTATTTTCTATTTTCCCTAAAAGTATGCTGTATATTATTCAATTCTGGGGAATTTCTAGTAGAATAACTAGAAAGGTGTATAACTTTCTTCATTTTCTGGTAAATAAGGTAAGAGGAATAAAGGAATACAAGTGTAATATTGAATTAAATGAGCCCACATTTAACTTAAAGCTTAGTTATTGTTTTGGCTGTTGATACGGTTTACAATTAAAATTTCTTTATGAAGATGAAAAAAAAATCATAGAGATAGTTAGTGATGCCAAGCCAGTCACCTCCCTTTCTACAGAGTTCTCAAAGAAGTTATTTGCTTCTTATACTTTCTTGGAATTATTTGGGTGGGAGGCAGAACCAAGACAGCAGAGTGAAAGCAGGAACTCACCTGAAGTCCTCCTTGAATTCCATTAGTAACCTCTTAAAAGTGAATCTGAAGGGATTTTAGAGTAACAGAATCCATTGGGAGACAGAGAGTGACAGATTCCCATTCCAGAAAAGTGCACACATAGGGCTGGGCAGGGCAAGCACAGAGTGTGGGAGCTACACAAGTGCAGACGCAAGACCAGACCACAGAGGAGCTAGAGTGAGCCCTGATGGGCAGATTCACCCACTGCAGGGGCAGTTGGCTGACCTCTTACTGAAGGATGGAGGATCTGTCTGAGCTGGGTAAGAGACAAGTGAGGGCCTATGGGCAGCAACAGCAGCCACTCCTGGAGTTATCAACCCACAGCCTAGATGCTTAAAAATCAGCTACCTGAACTTCTGGGAGCCAAGATGGTGGAGTAAACCCTATCTAATCCCTATCTCTGACCCTGAAAACCCAGAGAATATTGCCCCAGTGTAAAATCCTGAAATAGTAGAACCAGAGGCAGGCTTGGGAGTCCTAGAGGAAGGACTTTGCTGAGGTTGTGCTGAGATAGGCGGCATCCAAACAAGCCCCATCTCAGCTGACCAGTGGGAGATCCTGAACCCCAGGGGGGTGGAGTCAGCAAGCACTAACACCAGAAGCCCAAATGTGCCTTAGCACAACCAGGGGAATCTGCAGGCACAAGTGCAGCTGCTGAGCCTGCCTGACCCAGGGGCACAGAGGAGGAAATTGAAGTGGCCAGACCACCCCCACCCCATACCTTACTCTGTGAATCTCAGTACAACACAGGGGAAACATCAAAAGTCCTGGTCTTGGTCTCAGTCTAGACACCCAGAGGCCACAGCACATGAAGACAACAACCAAGCCCCTAGTTCCCAGCTTAAGAAGCATGGGTCAGAGCCCTCTGTACCCCAGAAGCAGAAATCCACTTTAAAAGCCAGGAAATAGGCAATCACAATGGGCAAGAATAAAGTTGAAAAAACAAAAACAATTTAATCCTATTATAGAGAATAAGAAGAACCAAATTCAGAAGGGGTCTGCATTGACTCTATACTCACAGAAGGGAATATGAACTGGTCTCAGGCCCAAAAAGCATTCCTGGAAGAACTTAAGAACCCAAAAAGCCAAATTAGAGAAGTAGAATTATTTGGGTGTTTTAATTACCTCTATTAGAATGTAAGTTCCATGAGGACAAGCATCATGTTTTATTTATAAATAGTTGTATCAACCACAGAACTGGGGATATTCCCTTGCACATAATGAGCATTTAATAAATGTTGAATGAAATTGGGCAGAATTCAGTTCAGTTCAACATTTTTCAGACAGTACAGACAAAAATATTAGTAAAAAGTGAAAAGAAACAGCTGAAGGAACTAGAAATTGATTCACTGCTATTCATGACAAAATCACAGAGTAGGACATATGGACAAAAAATGGCAAATGAGATATTAATAAATGAAATTACTTCCTTTACTCACCCACTCAGTGCGGGGGGGGGGGATATTCCAGTTTTTTAACTATTGGAGATTTAAAAAGACAAAACCAAGCAACTCACTTGTTACAATCACCCCTGAATTGGCTTCTCCATATTCATGGTTTTTCTGAAATCGGCACCAGTATTGTCCATTGTCTGATAGCCTGACACTTTGGATTCGCAGGGTCACATTTCCCTCAGCAATAGTGTCCTTCACAAGCTCAGTTCTTCCTCTGTACTCCACTGCCTGCTCTTCATCTTGAGTCTTCCCATCCCGGTACACATAGACAGCATCGGAGAAGTGAGAACGGAACCAACTCACCTCCATTTGCTCAGCACTCATTCTAGGGGAGAGGTGACAAGGTAACAGGATATCTTCACTCAGCTTAACAAGGATAGGCTCAGCAAGTCCTATCACTGTGAACTGTTCTATTTGGTACAGCAGAAAGCAAAGGAAAATCAGAGAGGAGTTGTTAGTAGGGTATCATGTGTAGGAATCCATAGCACAAAGATAAACCTACCATCATGGTCTTTTCCAGTGATTATCTGGAACAGGATGCAAACAGGGACCATTACAGGCTGCCAAATAATGTAAACCCCAAGGGAGATATTAAAAATTGAAGAAAATATGGAAGACAAGGTCAAAAAGGGAATATAGTTAACTGGAATCCCCATTCTGACAATGATATACTATGAAGCCTGTCCAAAAGCAGTCCCAAGAAAGTATATCAAAATGCACTTGGTGGACAACAGGACACTGAAGTTATTAAGACACTGTGATGGTATTTTCATTAAGCATAAATGTAGAAAGCAGAAAGCAAAATCTATTTTTTTAAAAAAAAAGGTTATTGAAGAACAATCCATGAAGTCTTTCCTAATTAAATTAGGTTGTCATTACTCTCTTCTTCTTCAATTTATGTTGTGTACATATTGGATCCTTGGCAGGAACTGTGTCAATTTTTGCCCTTGTGTTTCCAACACCCAGGATAGTGCTTTCAACCACTAGGTTCCAATTATAAATCCTCTGATAGGCCTGCCTATATTCATATTTGTATTATTCAAAGCTACAATTATATAAAATATGGTAATTGTTTGCAGCCCAATGTGGGACTTCAAATAATACAGGTTGTATATTATAGTTTGTCCTTCATTCTCAAAGAAGACCATGTCATCAGTAAGATGTCACCATGACTTGCAAATGAATTGGATTTAAGTGAGGGAGGGCTGTGCAAAATCACCAGTCTCACTTTCTCCTCCAAAGTCATCTGGATCCAGTGGCCAGATATAGATCAGGACAATTAGAGATGGCCCAGGATGCAGTGAGAGACCTTGGCCTTTTTAAACTAAGGTCTTTTTGAGTTCTCATTTTGACTGAAGCAGCACCCATTCAGAGATTAGGGATGTTTAAGAAGTGAGCCAACAGATGGCCCCTTTAATCCAAAAAGGAGAAAAAGAAAAAAAAAAGTGGGAGAAAGATCTGGCCAAAAGAGAAACAGTTACTATTTACAGAGTGAATACTCTGAGCCTTCAGGGATCAAAAAAATAGCCATTAAGTGGTAGTTGGGCAAGGACCTATTATTAGACAATCAATGAGAGCCAAAGTGAATTGGATTTAAGGTATGGTCTTTAAGAAAGAAATCTAGCCTATAAACCCCAAGATATCAAGGTAGGTTTCAGCCTACAGCATGTACCTTCCTTTGGGCAGAGCACCCTCAAGTAAAGGCATGATAACCCATGTGAACAAGAGAGTGGGAAGAGAGGAATACTGAATGCATGATAGGCAGAAGCAATTTGGAATTATTTAAATAAAATAATTAAAGTAGCAATACATTTTGACCCAGAGATTCTACTGCTAGGCATATACCCCAAGGAGGTCTATGACAAAAAGAAGACTCCATAAACACCAAAATATTTATAACATTTGGGGGGGGTAGTAAAGAACTAGAAATAAAGTAGATGCCCATTGTGGACACTAAAAATACTATAATGTGAGTGTAGTGGAATATTACTGGCCTGTAAGAAACAGTGAATATGATGAACACAGAAAAAAACATAGAAAAACTCACATGAACTGATATGGAGCAAAGTAAGCAGAACCAGAAAAACAATATAAGCAATGGCTACAACAATGTAAATGGAGAGAACAATCAACACACACACACACACACACACACACACACACACACACACACACCCCAAAAGTGAATGTTGTCAAATATAGAAACAAGGTTGGGCCCAAAGAAGAGATATGAAAAGATTCCTCCATCAACCATTGTTCAGAGGTATCTGTGGGTGAGCAGTGCCCACAGGTACGGAACATCAAATGTAATATCAGCTTATTTTGACATATTGAGCAATTGTTCTGATTTACTCTTCCTTTTCCTTTTTTTCTCTTTTTTAAACTCTTTCCTATAAGGGATGGCTCTCTGGAAAAGAGGAGAGGAAGAATACAGAGGGAAGGCTAAATTTTATCAACACAAAAGATACCAATCAGAATCAGAGTTAATTTTTTAAAAGGGAAAAAAATTAATCAACAACTTGGTGATTGTTTTGCAAATTCACCTATTCTGAAGTCTGTTTAGTATTAATTAATTCCCCATGACTTAGTCAACCCTGAAAGAACAGACATAGTCCAGCTGGACGATGTAAGGTTAAAAATACCTTGCTGATAAAACCACACCAGAGAGAGAACAGTCTGAGATTCTTCCATTGTGTACTAGTTTCCTGTGAGTGGATCTTATCAATGGGATGGAAGAATTGATCTCTACACGTGGTACCTAACATTGGGATCATATCTGCTATGCTGAATGGTCGGGAAGCCTTGAGTTTTCCCAGTGAGGAAAATTTTTCTTGACTGGGTCGACTATGAACTGCTCCATTCAGTTGAAGAGCCCACACAGCAGGAGAGAGAGACAGAGACAGAGACAGAGAGAGAGAGACAGAGAGACAGAGAGAGAGAGAGAGAGAGACAGAGAGAGAGAGACAGAGAGACAGAGAGAGAGAGAGAGACAGAGACAGAGAGAGACAGAGACAGAGAGACAGAGAGACAGAGAGAGACAGAGAGAGACAGACAGAGAGACACAGAGAGACACAGAGAGAGAGACAGAGAGACAGAGACAGAGACAGAGACAGAGAAATGCTCACCTGAAGGTCTCATAACCAGAATCCCAAGAAAGCTTGCTATGCTAACAGTGACACTGAGCACAGTCCAGGATGTGGCGTCCATTACGTCTGTGAAAACCAATGATGAGAAAACAGCATAGGAGATTCAGGCAATGGCTATAATACAAGAAAAGAAGATTTTTATTTGGGAGATTCCATCATCTAAACTCCCCTCCCCCCTCCCTTCTCCCCTCAAAAAAAAACTAAAACTATCAGAAAATTTAAAGTCTATGATCATTGCATTTGTACCCTGTCCTATTGAAATCTCTGGCTCCAGAACTTTGTGTAGCATATCTAAGACCACATTTCAATTCTTTCTCTGGATTTGCTGGGTCTTATGTTTCTTCAAAGTCTGTGAGCAGTTTCTCAATGATATGACTTTTTATGACACTGCCCCATACTCCGACCCATATTTCCTTCATCAAATTAGATGTGATAGACCTTTGTCAATTACTTAAGGGAACCTTAAGGCATATACCGGTTTTTCAGCCCATCAGAAATTGATCATATGCAGGGGCATAAAGAACTTACAAAATAAAAAAGGTCAAAATAAGTAAGCACATCCTTTACAGATAATAATGCAATGAAACTTATTTTTAAAGTAAATATGAACAAAGGACACAGCAACAAATAATGGGTAAGATAAAGAAAAAATAATAGAAGCAATAAATGATTGTAGAAAATCATAACTGTGAGACAATAAACTAAAAATTTGTGTGATGTTGCTAAAGTCATTCTTAGAGGAAAATGAATATTTCTGAACATATGTTTTAACAAAAGAGAGGAAAAAACAGCAAATTGAGCATCCTAGTATTAAGTATCAGTTATGGGACTGAGAGAAAACATTTCATTCCAAAAAATCAGACATGTTAGTAACATATAAAGCAAGTTATTTTATTATTACCTCTTCTAAGTCATACAAAAAGGAGCTCAGGGTTCAAAGCAAAATACCTAAGGGGAAAAGCATGTGGGAACAAGGAACATGGAAAGATACAACCAGAGTGGTGCCCCAGGGCCCCAAAATGGACTAGTCTTTAAGCACTCAAAAGTGGTCATTTGGAGAGGCTGCTTTAAGAATCACCACACTAGCACCAGTAAGCTCTCCATTGCTCATCCTAGTCATGAAAAGACTGGAAAAGCCTTTGAACAAGGGCGGCTTCCTAAGACAGTCAGAGGTTTTGAGTTGGGGAAAGGGGATACTGGAGGAAATGGAAAGAGGTTCTTACTGAGACTTATCTTGTTGGTTTTTGCATATCACAGATAGAGATGTGCTTGGCATAGGCAGAAACAACCCCAGTTGAAGCAAATAGTGAGTATGAACACCAGGTATGGAATTGTAACCCCTGTTCCAAAAGCCTCTCCTACAGAAGCAGCAGAAATTTGCTATCTCTTTAAGAAGGAGAAAAGCTAAAAAGAGTTACAGCTCTAAGCAGTGGTGTCAACTGTATAGGCTCAGGAGAGACAAGTGCTAAATTTTTAGTTTGAACATTTAAACCTCAGAAATAAGCCAAGTGACTCATTATTTAGAGTGGTCTCAGACACTTACTAGCTGTGTGACCCTCGCCAAGTCTCTTAATCCTGTTTGCCTCAGTTCCTCATCTATAAAATGAGCTGGAGAAGGAAATGGCAAACCACTCTAGTATTTTTGCCAAGAAAACCCCAAATAGGGTCATGAAGAGGTACACATGCCTGAAACAACAACAACAAAAACAAACTAGAACTTCATTTATTGTTTTGCTGATTTCTAGACTTAAAGAAATGGAGAACATATTAATAACAGATTAAACTTAAAAATATGCCATGGGTATATTTATTTTTCAGAGAGCCTGTTATTAAATATTTATCAGGATACCACCAGTTATAAGTATCTTTATATGAGATGTTTCTCTTTGTAGCATCAGGAAGACTGTACATGACTTTGACCTTGAGCCATGAGGATCTATAAGATAAGTCAATGAGAGGTCAAGACGGTAGAGTTGAAACAAGACTTCGCAGGGGCTCTGGCTTCCACCTTCCCCAATTCATGTATAAGGAGACTCTGAACAAACTTTGGAGCTACAGAACCCACAAAATGACACAAAGAAGCTAACCTCCCACTGAGGACAGCCTGGCAGCCCGGCAGGAAGCAGCCATCACACCTCTCTGGGAGCCGAGCCCAGGCATCCACAAGCCAGAGGTTTTAGCCCCAGGGCAGGCCTGACCAGCCACCAGCTGGAGGGACTCCAGAACACCAGCAGCTGTGGCATTTCCAGAATTATCAACACACAGATGCTAAGGACAAAGTGAAAGGTGAGGGCAGTGTGGACTTTAGGATCCTGTAGTTTGGGAGTGCAGTTGGCCTTTACCTCTTGGAGGGAGAAGCCCCTGAGGCACCACCACTCCACCACCATGTAGCAGCTTCAGTTCCTGGCCTGCAGACTGTAGGGGGACCAAGCAACCAGTCTGAGAGGTAATCACTCTTGCTTTAACCTCCTTGGATTTGAATTTCAGTCTAGGGTGGAGGTCCTGGGTTCTGTGACCAGCTTGCCAGACTGTGTGGAGGCTTCAAAGAGGGCACCCAACTAATACCTCCAGCAGCTGAGAAAACCCCAGTGATTGGGACAGAAGCTCCCCTGTCTGTTGGAAGAGTCCTACTGTGGCAAAAAGCCCAAAAGTCAAGTAATTGAGTGGGAACATGATCAGGCAAAGGAAGCAAAACAAACAGAAGAATACAACATTACACTCCTACTTTGGAGACAAAAAGGATCAAAGCATGGAATAGGAGGAAGACAGTGAAGTCAGAACTCCTGCACCAAAAGCTTCAAAGGAAAATACGAGCTGGTTACAGGCTATAGAGGACCTTAAGAAGCAGATAAGAGAAGTGGAGGAAAAACTGGGAAGAGAAATGAGAACGATGCAAGAAAATTATGAAATGAGAGTCAACAGCCTGATTGAGGAAAATAACTCCTTAAAAATAGACTAACTCAAATGGCAAAAGAGGCTCAAAAAGGCAATGAGGAGAAGAGTGCCTTAAAAAGCCAAATTTGCCAGATGGAAAAAGAATATCAAAAGCTCACTGAAGAGAATCATTCCTTCAGAATTAGATTGAAGCAAATGGAATCTAGTGACTTTATGAGAAACCAAGATGCTGTTAAACAGATTCAAACAAATGAAAGAACAGAAGGCAATGTGAAATATGTCATGGGAAAAACCACTGACCTGGAAAATAGATCCAGGAGAGATAATTTAAAAATTATTGGACTACCTGAAAGCCATTATCAAAGAAAGAACCTAGAAATTATCCTCCAAGAAATTCTCAAGGAAAACTGCCCTGATGTCTTAGAACCAGAGGGCAAAATAGAGGTTGAAAGAATCCACCAATCACCTCCTGAAAAAGATCCCCAAAAGAAAACTCCTAGGAATATTATAGCCAGGTTCTGAAATTCCCAGATCAAGGAGAGAATATTACAAAGCAGCCAGGAAGAAACAATTTGAATATTGTGGGAACACAATCAGGATAACACAGGATCTGTCAGCTTCTACACTGAGGGATCAAAGGGCATGTAATATGATATTCCAGAGGTCAAAAGAGCTGGGGTTAAAACCAAGAATCACCTACCCAGCAAAACTGAGTATTATGTTTCAGGGGAAAATATGGTTATTCAGTGGAATACAGGACTTTCAAGTATTCTTTTTTTTTTTTTTGGCTTTTTGGAGGGCTATTGGGGTTAAGTAACTTGCCCAAGGTCACACAGCTAGGTTTTTGTTTGTGTGTGTTAACTGTCTGAGGCTGGATCCGAACTCAGGTCCTTCTGACTCCAGGGCCGGCGCTCTACTCACTGCGCCACCTAGCCTCCCCTCAAATATTCTTGAAGAAAAAACCAGAGTTGAATAGGAAATTTGACATTCAGATACAAGAAGCAATAGAAGCATGAGAAGGTAAAAAGGGAAAAGAAATCATAAGGAACTTATCAAAGTTGAACTATTTATATTCCTACATGGAAAAACGATCATTGTAACTGATAAAACTTTTCTCAGTATGAAAATAGTTGAAGGGAATAGAAATACATATATATATATATATATATATATATATATAGTCTATATCGGAGGGTATATGGGCATATGAATACATATGTGAATGTGTGTATATATGTTTATAGGTAAACATAGATAGAGGGCACAGGATCAATTTAATAGGAAGGGATAATACTTAAAAGGTGAAATTAAGAGGTGAAAGAGGGATATAATGAGAGGAGATGGGGAGAGACAGAATGGGGTAAACTATCTTGTATAGAAGAGGCAAGGGAAAATGGTTACAATGGAGGGGAAGAACTGGAAGGCATAAAAGAATGGGCCAACCTTATTCCCATTGAATTTGGCTCAGGGAGGGAATGACATACACACTAAATAGAGTATCTCACCCTACAGGAGAGTAGAAGGGAAGGGGATGAAGGGGGGATGATGGAAGGGAGGGCAGGCTGGGGGGGGGGAGAGAAGTTGGAGGCACCCACTTTTGAAAAGGGACAGGACTAAAGTAGAGAATAGAATAAGTGGGAGGTGGGATAGGAGGGAGGGAAATATAATTGGTCTTCTACATTATACCTACTATGGTAATGTTTTGCATTAGCTACACATATACAACCTATATTGAATTGCTTATCTTCCCAGTAAGGGTGGGTGACAAAGGAGGAAGGGAATGAATCTGGAATTTAAAGTTTTAAAACCAAATGTTTAAATATATATATATATAAATATATACATATATATATATATACACACACATATATATATATATATATATATATACTATTATTAATACTATTTTACATGTAATTGGGAAATAAGATATACAGGCATGGAGATCCACCATGCCCTACTGGAAAAGTCAAAGGAGGTATGGGAGAAGACATGGGAGAGAGCCTATTGGAGGAGGGCATATTCTGTGGGACCGCTATTTTGGGGAGGTAGGTAGGGGGAAAACGGGGAGAAAATTTGTAACTCAAAATCTGGTGGAAATGAATGATGTAAATCAGAAGTTAATAAAGCATTTAAAAAAAAAAAGATAAGTCAAGGAGAAAACAGAAAGATGAGGAGACACTTTTTTCTTGTTAGAAATTCCTTAACTGTCTCTCCAGGCATCCTCGTGCGAGTGACATCGTCTTTAAACCCCGCGTGGCAATCCCTGAAGCACCGCCGCGATGCCCAGGGAAGACAGGGCTACCTGGAAATCGAATTACTTCCTCAAGATCATCCAACTTTTGGATGATTATCCAAAATGCTTCATTGTGGGAGCAGACAATGTGGGCTCCAAGCAGATGCAGCAGATCCGGATGTCCCTCCGTGGGAAGGCTGTCGTATTGATGGGAAAAAACACCATGATGCGCAAAGCCATTCGTGGGCATCTGGAGAACAATCCTGCCCTGGAGAAACTGCTGCCTCATATTCGGGGGAACGTGGGCTTTGTGTTCACTAAGGAAGATCTGACTGAGATTAGGGATATGCTTCTAGCCAATAAGATGCCAGCTGCTGCCCGTGCTGGTGCCATTGCCCCATGTGATGTCACTGTGCCAGCACAGAATACCGGTCTGGGTCCCGAGAAGACTTCCTTCTTCCAGGCTCTGGGTATCACCACCAAGATTTCCAGGGGTACCATTGAAATCTTGAGTGATGTGCAGCTGATAAAGACCGGAGACAAAGTGGGTGCCAGCGAGGCCACCTTGTTGAACATGCTGAACATCTCCCCATTCTCCTTTGGACTGATCATTCAGCAGGTGTTTGACAATGGCAGCATCTACAACCCTGAAGTGCTGGACATCACGGAGGAGACTTTGCATCTTCGGTTCTTAGAGGGTGTCCGTAATGTTGCCAGCGTCTGTCTTCAGATTGGCTACCCAACTGTTGCATCAGTACCCCACTCAATCATCAATGGGTACAAGCGGGTCTTGGCTGTAGCTGTGGAGACTGAGTACACCTTCCCACTTGCTGAAAAGGTGAAGGCCTTCTTGGCTGACCCGTCAGCATTTGCAGTGGCCGCCCCTATGGCTGCTGCTCCAGCTGCTGCTGCACCTGCTGCTGCCACTCCAGCAAAGGTGGAAGCCAAGGAAGAATCAGAGGAGTCTGATGAAGATATGGGATTTGGTCTCTTTGATTAGCCCACAGGAAACAACTATTTCAGCCAGTTTATTTGTGAAACAAAGAAATAAAAGTGCTCATTTATCTCAAAAAAAAAAAAAAAGAAATTCCTTAACTTATTTTATTAAGAAATGTATGGGGTGTTGGGGGTGGCTAGGTGGCACAGTGAGTAGAGCGTGGGCCCTGGAGTCAGAAGTACCTGAGTTTGGATCCAGCCTCAGACACTTAATGCACACACAAACAAAAACCTAGCTGTGTGACCTTGGGCAAGTTACTTAACCCCAATTGCCCTCCAAAAAAAAAAAAAAAGAAAGAAAGAAAGAAATGGGGTGGCTAGGCAGCACTGTGAATAGAGCACCGGCCTTGAAGTCAGGAGGAGCTGAGTTCAAATCCAGCCTCAGACACTTAATACAAAACAAGCTGTGTGACCTTGGGCAAAACACAATAACCTCAATTGCCCTGCCTTCCCCCTCCAAAAAGAAAAAATATGTAATAAAGAGAATTTTGTGAGAAGTGAGTTCAGAGACTGTTAAGAGTGATACCTTGAAAGTATATCCCAAAAGTTATTAAACTATTCCTACCCAGTGATACCTCTACTAGTCTCAGAGAAGTCAAAGTAAAAGGGAAGAGACCCATATGTACAAAACTACTTATAGAAGCACTTCATAATAGAAAAAAAATGGAAACTAAAAGGAGGAATCATCAAGTGGAGAATGGCTGAACAAGCTAAAGTATAGGAATATATAGAGAATAGATAGAATACTTTTGTACTGTAAGAAATAATGAAGAGGATGGTTTTAGAAAAAAACCTGGTGGGGTAGCTAGGTGACACAGTGAATGGAGCACCAGCCCTGAAGTCAGGAGGACCTGAGTTCAAATCTGGCCTCAGACACTTAACACAAAACTAGCCATGTGACCTTGGGCAAGTCACTTAACCCCAATTGCCCTGCATTCCCCCCTCCAAAAAAAAAAAAAGCAAAACAAAAAAAAAAAAATCCTGGTAAGACTTATATGAACTGATGCAAAGCGAAGTGAATAGAACCAGGAGAACACATTATACAAAAACAGTACTATAATGACAAATAACTTTTGAAGACTTAGAAACAATGACGGAGCCAATCACAGTTCCAGAGGACTTATGATGAGAAAGGCTATTTCCAAATAAAGAGGTAATTGTACTCAAAAGGAGTACAGATTGAAGTATAGATCACCCTTTTTAATGACATGCTGAAATTTGATTTGTTTGATAATGCATATTTATAATTGGTTTTATCTTTTCTCATTTTGTTAATGTGTGGTATATGTAGGTGAAGAGGGATGTAGAGAATTATGAACTGAAAATTAAGTAAAATTGAATTTTAAAGATTATAAGAATAATGCTGTGCAATAGGCTGAAGTCACTATTTTCTCAAAGAAACTGAGAAACAAGAGAAAGATAAGAAGGGAATATCTTCCTTATTTATTAAATTCATGATCAACTGGGGACTGGATTAACTGGAGTTTGATAACAAAGGGAATGGACACCTCCTTAAAATTCAAATTTTTAAAAATCTAGATGTCTGGTGGGTAGAAAATGATGAAGCATTTTCTTTATTTTCTTTCCTTTTTTTCCTCTTTTCTTTCTCTGTCTCTGTCTTTCTTCCCCCACCCACCCACCCACTCTATTTCTCCTCTATCAATCCCCCAACACCCAGAAGTTGGGAAGTCCTCATGGCCTCATGTCTAAGCCCTGTTGTGCCTAGTACAAGTAATAATCCATAACAATCTTCTTTCTAGTAATAATTGTGTGCCTTCAATATCAAGGATATTGTTGAGAGTTCCATTTTATAAAGGAGTCGTTAAAAAGATTTTTGTGTTTGTCCTGAAGTAGGAAGATCCTTCAGTAGACTACAGGCTTGATAGTAAGTTTGCTTTTGATTTGATAATTTCCCATGGCAGCCCATGTGCTTCATAATTTCCATTAAATCCCTTTCACTCTCAAATAAGCCTCTCAAGCAAAATTGTCTTTGGTTCTGGGACCTCGGCTTTGCCAAGTACCCTTACATCCATTGCCTAGATCCAAAGAGTAATGACTCTCAAGCATTCTGGGAAGTAATTAGACCAGATGACAGTGGCAAAGGAGGAACATAATTTCTCTCTCAATGTTAATTCATCTTCAAGCAAGTTCAGCAATAGTCTTGATAGTACAATGGATAGAACACTAGGCCTGAAGTTAGGAATATCTGAGTTTAGATCTGGTCTCAGACACTCACTATCTGTGTGACCCTGGGCAAGTCATTTAACTTTGCCTCAGTTACTTCTATTGTAAATGAAGATAATACCAGCACCTACCTTGCTGGGCTATTATGAGGATCAAATGAGATAATATTTGTAAAAAGCACTTAGCACCCAGTGCCTGTGCTAATATTTATTATTAGCACATATTAGGTCCTATGTAAATGCTTATTCCCTTTCCTTCCCTCTACCTCTTAGAATTATTATGAGGAAAACTTTATGAGTTATACTAAAGCTCCGTTCTCCTCCTTAGTTACACTTCAGAATGGCTTAGGGCACAAGGAGAGTGGGCCTTTCCCAGGATTCTGACTATAGCCTCCAAGCAAAAAGTGAAGGATAATTGGGTCACTAAAAAACGAGTCAGACAATTCCAAAAGATTCATGAAGGAAAATGCTATCCACATCCAGAGAAAGAACTACGGAGTCTGAATGCAGATGGAAGCAGACTATTTTCTCTTTTGTTGTTGGTGGTTTGGGTTTTTTTTCTTTCTCTTTCCCTTTTGTTCTGATCTTTCTTTTACAATAGGACTAATATGGAAATATGTTTAATATGATTGTACATGTATAGCCTATATCAAATTGCATGCTGTCTTTGGGAGAGGAGAGGGGAGGGAGGGAGAAAATGTTAGAACTCAGAATCTTATAAAAGTGAATGTTGAAAACTAAGAATAAATTAATTTTTTTTAAATAAGAGAGTTAGAGATCCTGTGAGTAGGTGCAGGGAAGTGGGCCAGAAAAGACAGACCAATGATGGGCCCATACAATAAGTAGTAAAGTTAATTGTTTAGCAGAATATCAAAGCTAAGACTTACAGTGGGACTGAAAGAGGCCAACTTGAGGAGAAAGAGAAAAAGTTATTCAAAAAGAGAAAGTCAGATTATAATGACCATAGGCATGCGCTTTGTCCTAATTGCTCCTTTTTTAGCTGTAGTCTCAAAGTATATGCTTTTCATGCAAAGGATTATACACATAACTTTCAGTAGCTAAATTTAAATATTACCTGTTATCTCTATGTTATTTTGTTAGTCTGTAACGATTTCAGCTGAAAAGACCCATGGAAATAATCAGATGTATCTCCCTTATGTCCTAAATAATTTATGTGTTTTGAGATCAAAACCCAATTACTCAACTGACTGTATTCTGACTGTATAATAAACAGTCCATAAATATATCTATAAACAAAACACTCCAAGAACTGTACCTTAGACTTCTTTGGATCCTTCACAAGGAACACAACATTCATCCATTCAATGTCAGTCAACTAACATTTATTAAGAGTCAAACTATGTGCCAAACACCATGCGAAGCCACTCAATATAATTACTGACATATGGGCTAGGAACTGTGCTATGCACCAAGGGAGACACAAAGATGGAAAAGAGCTGTGGCTGCCCTTGCAGAACTTCTAATTTTGAAGGAGAAATAAGGTATTAGCAGAAGTGTCACATGGGTGAAGAATCAGAATATACTTCAAATGTCAGTTCTTCACTATTTATTCGAGCTTGGGCAAATCACTTAACTTCTCTTGTCCTCAGTTTCCTCATCTGTCAAATGAGAGATTTGAGCTAGACAACCCCCATCTTTTTCCATGCCTGTTTATTTGTTTGTTTGCTTGTTTATTCATTCATTCATTCATTTGTCTGTCTAGTTATCGACTTCTTTTTAGCTCTTTATTTATTTATTATCTTAGGAGCCAAACAAAGAGCTTTAGTAGTTCCAATAAGAGAAGCATCCTTGATGCAACCAAGAAAAGCTTCATGGAGGAGGCAATATTTTAATTTCAGTAAATGAAATAGCAAAAGGACATCTCATCTGAAGTGTAAATTATATCAGAGGCAAGAATCAGAATCACAGTATCTCAGGGCTTGAAGGGATTTCAGCACATAATCCAAAACTATACAGGAATCCCCTCTAAAACAGGGGGAAATTCATTACCTTACAAAGTAGCCCATTTCTCTTTGGGATAGTTCTACTTATTAGAAAATTTTTTTTTCTTACATCGTCTTAATCTAACTCTCTTTGGCACCTAGTTCTATCCTCTAGAGGCAAGAAGTTGGCAACATGTTTCATCCTTCCGATATAACAGGTCTTCAGATATTTGGATGTAACTATCCTATTCCCACCCCAACCCCAGCCTTTCTTCCCCAGGCTTATCAACCCCAATTCTTCATATGATCTCATATGTCATGGTCTCCAGTCCCTTTGAAATTCTTCTCACCCTCCTCTAGTGTGATCCAATTTGTCAATATCCTTTATAAACTGTGGTACCCAGAATATATGAAGTCAGCCCAGAGTTGAGTACTATGGTCCAATCACTGTGTTTTCTCTATGTGATCTAAGGTCACTTCAGTTGTTGGATTATGTTGAGCTTTTAGCTCATTAAAATTCTATGATCTTTTTCACATTAATTATTGTCTCATCCATCTGGTACTTGTGAAGTTAACTTTTTAAATGCCAAATGTGATACTTTATATCTATCCCTATTAAATGTCATCTTTTTAGATTCAGCCCATTAATCTGACAATATTCTTTGGGATATATTAGCTATGCCTCTGAGCTTTGAGTCATATGCAAATTTGATAGTGGTATATGCCTTCATCCAGGTCCTGGAAAAAAATGTTAAAGAGACCAACCACAGATTCCTAGATGTTCCAATAGAGTTCTTCCTCCAAGCTGACATTGAACTATTAATAACTAGTCTTAAGATCCAGTCATTCAACCAAAATGAGAAGTTTTAACAAATATTTTGCGGACATCATATTATGTCTATACAATTCTTCTGCTCTAATAATCTAATAACCCAGGTTAAAAAAAAGAAATAATATTAGGCTAGTATGGCGTATCTTGTGAAGAAGCCATGAAAGTGGTTCCACTTCCCATTCTAAACATTCACAAATCATTCCTTTAATAATGTGTTCTAGAATTTTGCTAGTGATCAAAATCTGTGACTCACTCTCTTGCCTATTTTGAAAACCAAGAATGCTTGACTTTCCTTATCTTCTTTACTGCAAATTCTAAAAATGAAGTAATCGATTCTATCCAACTCTCCCATTTCTATTTTAGCAACCAATTCTTTCTCCATCAGACTTCATCCAGAATAGCCTCATTCTCTTCTTTCTCTACCTTTTAAAGAATGATTTTATAGCTGAGGCATCCAAAGGTTGACCAGGACTTCTTGTAGAGGTCACAAATTGGAAAGTGATGTCCTTGAAAGCAAGAATTATTTTGATTTTCTACTTGTATAAACCTAGTGCTTTTTCATTCATTCATTCACACACATTCAATTTTACAATATTTCTTCAATCCTCAAATAGTTCTTTGATTCAATTTCTTAGAAATAAACTTCTAAGTCCTCAAACAAATATTTGTAAATTAGCTTGTGGAAAACAATCCGATGCAGCCATCATCACTGTGCACCTATCCTTTTGTTGCTGAAGGGCATGCTTTCACTTCAGTCCTCTCCGAATTTTATGTCTCTTCTTTAGCACTTTTATCTGAGGGCATACTTTTCCCTCAGAACTGTTTGTTATTGAACTGCTTTCTCTGTGTTTCTCATATCACTGTCTCTTTTCTGCTCCTTTCATTAATTAAAGTATCCACATAAGAAATGAACAATACCTTTTTTTGTTGTTGGTAAGTTGTTTTAGTCTGTCTGACTCTTTGGGACCCTATCTGGGGTTTTCTTGGCAAAGATACTGGAGTGGATTGTTATTTCCTTCTCCAGTTCATTTTATAGATGAAGAAACTGAGGCAAACAGGGTAGTTGACTTGCCCAGGGTCACACAGCTAGTAAATGTTTAAGCTGGGATTTAAAATAATGAAAATGAATATTCCTGATTCCAAGTCCAGTGGATAGAGAGATCACTAGCACTGCCTACCTGAGCTGGACAATACCTTACCCTTATATGATAATATGTTACATCTCACTAATGAAGGTAAGCCCTTTGAGGTTAGTACTACCTCACTTTAGTACATATAGAGATAGAGCCTGCCAGTATTTCTTTTTGTACTGGGCCTATTATTTCTTCAGGGTAGGAAGCTCCCAGGAGAAATGTTCTCTCTCTATGCAGATCAGCACCTTCTTCAATTTGTAGTCTTAGAAAATTGCCTGGAGGGGTAGGTAGGTGGCGCTGTGAATAGAGCACTGGTACTGGAGACAGGAGGACGTGAGTTCAAATCCAGCCTCAGACACTTAACACAAAAACTAGCAGTGTGATCTTGGCCAAGTCACTTAACACCAACTGCCCTCCCCAAAAAAAGCCAAAAAAAAAAAATTGCCTGGAGCACTTAGAGATTAAGTGACTTGCTCAGGGACAGCCAACCAATATGTATTGGAGGTAAAACTTGAATCCAGTTCTTTCTGACTCTGAAACCAGCTCTCTACCCACTATGCTACAAAGTCTCTCACATTGAAATATCTGGCTCATAGTAGATGTTTAATAAATATTTCTTGATTCAAAAGGCCAACAACAAATATGCCAGAGTGCCCAAGTATATGGAATATAGTTTGGGAGGGAGAGGAACATTGTGAGCTGCATCCTGAACTCCTTGACAAAGGAGGGATAGTGAGGTTGATTTTGCTAGATTACAACCACACAGATCTGGATGGGGCAGGAGAGGGAGTGGAGGGAAGCGACCAGAAAGGGATGGGTGTGATATGGACTATGGGAATGAAAATCAAAGGAGAGGTTTCCAAGTTAAGAGTGACAGGAGGATCTGAAATGGGGGGTAAGGAATATGCTAACTCTTATTTCTGATCCAAAATGTTTCAGGGCATCAGAAATAAAGAAACAAAAACTGAAAATGGTGTCCTCTTGACTCTCCACAGGACTTTCTCTGCCATATCATAAAAACCTCTTCACCCTGTAAGTTGACTCCACCCCTGAACTACTACTCCCAATGAAAGTGCCCTCCTCCCCCACAGATTCTCCCTCTGATTGACTGCTTCCTCCCAGAATCTCCATTTTTCTTTTCTTTCTTTTTTTTTTAAGTGACTTCCCCAAGGTCACATGATTAGTAAGTGTTCGGTGTCTGAGGCTGGATTTGAACTCAGGTCCTCCTGACTCCAGGGCCAATGCGCTATTCACTGTGCCATCTAGCCACCCCTAGAATCTCCATTTTAAACAGGCTGCCCAAGATGACCATGTCTTCATTCCCCTCTAGGCTATACTCTTCTCTAGACTTTCTCTGCCTTGGCCCCCACCAGTACTGTCATCTCTCCCTCCCCACACTCTCAGGCTTGTCTTCCCACCCTATGATATAACCTTCTTGAGGGCAGGAAATGTCTTTCTGCTTTTTTATATTCCCAACATTTAGCACAGTGTTCTCTACATAGTAAGTGTTTAAAAACGATTGTTGACTCAGCTTGATTTAATTAGACTATATTGTTTTTTGTTACTTTTGCCTTTGCTTTCTTGTTTAGTAAATGTTTTGTGTTTAAGAGTTAGATGTTCTCATCAATTGTGATTGTTTTGTGTCTTTGAAAAGCACACCATCGGAAAGGGTTTAGAATTCAAAGCTCAACTCAGATACTGCATTCTCATAGCCTTTTCTGATCCCCTGCTCCACCCAATCATCTCTTCTTTAAATTACCTTGTATCTACTTATCTCAACTCCCAGACTCCTGAACTGAAACTACCTGACTGCCGTTTACGGTTTCATTTTTGTGTTTGAATGCCAAACATCCAGCATAGTGTTTTATATACTATGTTGTTGTTAAATTGTCCAGTTGTATCTAACTCTTCATGCGTGGACTTTGTTCATAGGGCTTTCTTGACAAGGATACTGGAGTGGTTTGCCATTTCCTTCTTCAGGTCACTTTTTTAACAGATTAGGAAATCAAGGCAGACAGGATTGAGTGACTTGCCCAGGGTCACAAAACTAGTAAGTGTCAGAGTTCAGAGCTTCCCGTTTCCAAGCCCAGTGTTCTATCCACTGCACCACCTATCTGACCTTGAGTACTCTAGGTACCTAATGATTGCTGTTGCTGTTTCTGCCGCTGCTATTTTGTTAAGGGAAGAAGGATCAAGGGCATGTTTAAGTGAAGGGACCCCAGAATTTCAATTAAATTAAATTAAATTAGACTAAACTAAACACATCTTATTGCACCTATTAAGGATTCTATGAGGTAGCAGTAAATAGGAATGAAGAACAGCTTGGAGATGAGAGAAGAGAGGCAGAATGTCCAGTTTAGGAAATGTCATTCAACTAAGCTATAATGTAGAATGTGGAAAGAAAAACAATGTGAAATTTTACTTTCTAAGAAGCATAGGGACCAAGGCAGGAGGCACCCAAAAATCTCAAGCGAAAAATCTGCAGCAAAGCTGTTACTGTTGTTTTAAGAGAAAAGAGTCAATAATTATGTAACTTTGAGCAAGTCACTTTACTTCTTTGGAATTCAATTTCCTCCTCCTAAAAATGAATGGGTTGGGGGGCAGCTAGGTAGCACAATGAATAGAGCACTGGCCCTGGAGTCAGGAGGACCTGAGTTCAAATCCAGTCTTAGACACTTAACACAAAAAACTAGCTGTGAGACCTTGGGTAGGTCACTTAACCCCAATTGCCCTACCTTACCCCCTCCAAAAAAGCAAAAAAAAAAAAGTGAATGGGTTGAAATAGAATATTTCCAAAGCTTCTTTCTAACTCTCTAATATGAATCTATGGTTTGAATACGTACTAATTTAACTGCAGACTTTTAGGCAACAAAACTGAATATATGTGTGATTTTGTTCCTTTTTTACTCTTTTCCAAGAAAATCATAAAATATTAATCAAAATATCATTTATAAAGTAACATCTCCATCTTATAGGTGAGGAAACTAAGGCTCAGAGAGCTGAAGTGCCTTTTCCATGGTCATACATTCAATGTTAGCCATGAGTTAGAAAACAGTCCGTGTATACCAGGCAAATGTGGTTAGAATTAATAAAAGCTGATGTTTCTTGTGTTTAAAAAAATCTTAACAAAATTGATACATAACCAACTCAATTTAATTTAATTCAGCAAACATATATATATAGTCATACCATGTCTTACCTAAGCAGAGTGCTTCCTTAGAAAGGTCGAATGATACTGTATGATGAGGGAAAAAAAACCTCCTTTAATCTTCTTGGGCACCTTACTCACTTGGCCTCCATGTACCTCTAGAGCTTGACAGGACCTAAGTTTTCACCCCACTTTATCACAGGATCACCTTCATACTCCATGTCGCACTCTTTCCTCCATGCTCAGGTGGAGGATCAACACACACATCTCGGAGGGGAGGCTCAGGGGGCTCTAGGTCCTCCACCACTCCCCTGGGAAGGTTGTGTTTCCAAATGAGCCCTTCCACAATCAGCTTCAGTGCTTTCCCAGCCACCCTCTGAAAGCTCCAGTCTTCCCAGACACCTACTCTGAGACCCAAGACTGTGAAGGACTTTGTACTGGAACACACCTCTTGCCAAAGAAGCAACTTTCAAAATACACGTAGCTTTCTAGACATCTCAATTCAACAAATACATCGAGATAGTGACACTTCATTCTGTTTTTTAAAGCACTGTGCTTAAAATCAGAGGATCTAAGACCAAATCTCATCTTTCATCTGGGTGACCTTTTGGGGGTAAGTCTCTCTCTGAACCTCAGTTCCTTTATCTGTAAAGTAAAGGGGTTTGACTAAATTACTTCTAAGTTCCCTTCTAGCTCTAAGTCTAAGTTCCCATAATTCTCACACTCAGAGGATGCAGAGAAAGGAAAAAGATTCAGGACTGGAATGTTAGTTTCTTGGTAATAAGAAATCATGGCTACAACATAGTATGACCATCCAGGGCATAATACTCATAGAGACATGAGGCGAATTCAGGGGCTTACCCTCTTGAAATCAGTCTTGCTCATGTTCCACTTTTGTATCACTTGATTTGATTTATTCTCATGAAGGTTAAACAACACAATTCAATTCCTTACGGATATGTTCTGTTAACTTCTCCAAGAATGAATTGCTGATCTGAGGCCAGCAGAACCAAAGTCTGTGCTTAGTGGTCAACCACAGAATCATATCGGGCAGCTAGTTATAACAGTGGGGAGAGGAGTGGGCCTGGAGTCAGGAAAATGAGTTCAAACCCAGCCTCACTTACTAGCTGTGTGACCCTGGGCAAGTCACTTAACCCTGTTTGTCTCCATTTTCTCATCTGTAAAATGAGCTGGAGAAGGAAATGGCAAAACCACTCCAGTGTCTCTGCCAAGAAAACCCCAAATTGGGTGGTGAAGAATGAGGTGCAAGTGAAAAACAACGCAACGACAAAGATGGTGCTTTAAGGCTGGCACAACACTTCACACATGTATTATTTGATCCTCACAACAGCCCCGGGACATAGAGGCTATTATTATCCTCATTTAGCAGATAAGGACTCTAATTCTGGAAAAAGTTAAGTGACTTGCCCAGGGTCACAAAGCTAGTTAAGTGACTGAGGCGGGCTTTGAACTCGGGTCTTCCTGACTCCCACTCTCACCCTCTATCCTCTGCACTGCCTAGCTGCCTAGGATGCCACACTACAACAGCCCTGGAAAGTTTCCGTCTAGGTGAGCTCTGGGCTCAGCTGTGAGAAAAGGGCTCTCCACCACCCTTACCCACATGCTATTGCCATGGGAAGAAGTCCCATGTACCATAGCCTATACTGAGAAGACAGGAGCTTAGAAAATTGAATCCAATGTGTTATTTAGCAACCAGTCACTGCATATTAAAAAGCCCACTAAGAGGGGGCTCACTCCCTCCTCCTTTCAGAATACCACCATTCTTTCAATCATATTGATAATAGGATAAATTTACCTACTCTGTGACCTCAGCCAAGTCATTGTTTAGCTCCTGCTTGCCATAGTTTCCTCACTTGTAAAGGTGAGGCAACAATAGCATAGAGTTGTTGTGATTGATAAAAGGAGATGATCTTTGCAAAACACTCAGCAAACTTTAAAGTGCTATTTACCTCTTAGCCATTATTATTATCGATTATCATTATTTCTAAAGCATTTTTCTCATAGCAACTCTATGAGGAAGGTCATGTAAATACCCTTATCTCATTTTTACAGATAAGGGAACTGAGGCACAGAAAAGTGAAATTACTTTCCCCAGGCCACACAAGTATTAAATCTTTTTTTTTTTTTTTGCCTTTTGGAGGGCAATTGGGGTTAAGTAACTTGCCCAAGGTCACACGGCTAGGTTTTTGTTTGTGTGTGTTAAGTGTCTGAGTCCTGAACCAAACTCAGGTCCTTCTGACTCTAGGGCCGATGCTCTACTCACTGTGCCACCTAGCCGCGCCCCACAAGTATTAAATCTTAACCATAAACTAGTAAATGGGCTGTGAATGACCTTGGTGAACTTGGTTATAATGCATTAAAACTACAAGAGAGGAACAGAGGAAAAAATTAGATTCTACATAATTCAGGAAGAACTTAGTGAATAATAGGTATGGGCCTAGCATTATCCTGGAACCACATGGACTTACCTGAACATGGTACCTGCTACTGCCTGCCCACCTGGCATCCAAGACCACCTGCCTTGGATCATAAAGTCTTTGAACACTGGGAGAGATGTTCACACTGATGTTTTTTGGCCACATTCTTGGGACCTGAAGTTGGTCTGTCAAGAGAATTGGCTGTCAAGACAATGTAGTGAAAATAGCATTGAACCTTAAGTTGGAAAATTTGCTTCCAGTCCCTGATCTGCCACTTGTTACCCACGTGACTTTAATGGCTTAGTGAAGTAATAACTCTTCCTCTAATTAGCTCTTCCTCAATTAGCTCATCTGTAAAATGGGGCTAAAAATGCTTCACCCACAGATTTGTTTTATGGATAACACTTTATAATCTCTAAAGTGCTCTATGATTAAGAACTTACTACAAAACTTAAGATAGATCTGTGATTTCCTGTGTGAGGGAAGGCCAAAAATAACCCCTTTTTGCTTTTGGGAGACAGTTGTGATGAGTTGCTGTGGCCCAAAACCTTCATGATCTAGTGTCCGACCCTCTGCTGCTGTCCTCCTCACATTTAGCTTGACTGTTTTAGACAACAGACTCCCAGACTGTCCAAGGGCTCCACCTGAAACTGTCTCATTTGGTGAGACCCTCCAGAGTTTGTATTTCAGTCACAGATCTTGCCAGAAGCCATATCACAATTGATCAGTGAGGCCATTGGAGGCATTACCAAATATGGGGACCCTGTACTCTAGCTAGAAGTCCCCCCCCCATCAGTGTGTTATACATATACTAGGAGTGCATTGTTTTATCCTTAGTAAAGGAGGGCTCCTGCCTAGTTTCAAGCTCCCACAATGATGAAGCAAGAATGTTGTTGCTCATTGGAGGAAATTCCATGACATCAACCTTGCAGTCATACACAGAGTACTTCATGAGGTACCAACCTAGAAAAGAAGACAGAAGTGAGGAGACAGGGAGCAGCACACACAAACATGTCAGGCAGTACTCCTAACCTGGAATGGGCTGTTATCATGGGACGGAAGTTTTCTCAGCAGGAGATGCCAACAACATGGCCTAAACTCAGAGGACAAGAACGAGGGAAACTGACTCTGTCACAAGGAATTTGGCAGCCCCAAGCCAGAGCCAAGGCCAGTTTAAACCCAAAGGGCTCTAGTAGAGTTTCTTCCTTCCAGTTACTAAAAACATGCTGGAGAAAGCAGTGAAACACTTGACTAATTTCTTCACCCCATCAACACATAAGCTGAAGTATAGTTTTGTTTTCCTATATACCACCTTGGGAGGCACAGCAGATTAAACCTGAAACTACCTGAGTTTAACAATAGTGCTAATAATAGCTAGCATTGGGGCAGCAAGGTGGTGCAGTGAATAGAGCACCAGCCCTATAGTCAGGAGAACCTGAGTTCAACTCTGACCTCAGACACTTAACATTTACTAGCTGTGTGACCTTGGGCACTTAACCCCAATTGCATTGCCTTCCCCACTCCAAAAAAAAATAATAGCATTTATCTAGCGTTTTAAAGTTTGTAAAGCACTTTTCCTGTGTTATTTCATTTGATCCTCACAATAATACCAGGAGGTAGGTGCTATTATTATCCTTGTTTAGCAGATAAGAAAACTGAGGCCAGAAGAGGTTAGGTGAGTTGCCCAGGGTCACATAAGAGTGAGAGGCAGTATTTCCACTCGGTTCTTCCAACTTCGATTTACCCACCTTGCAACCTAGCTGGAGGAAAGGGAAGGAAAGAGGTTTCCTTATACCTTTAAGGAAGTTAACTTTCCAAACGCTTGAAACTGTGGCATAGCTCAGTCAAGATCTTCTGCACACAAAGGTCCTCTCCCTCAGAGGAATCATATCTTACTCCTTACAGATCTGAGAAAAGAACCACATATAGTATTTGTCATCTATCAGCTTACACATCTATCAGCTGTTGAACTTCTTGGTCCTGGCCTTGACTGAGTGTTTCAGAATGCTCAGTTATCACCTTAGAGGAGTGGAAAGAGCAGGGGGAAGTCATGGGGCTCCTACCTATAATTGTCTATACTTGTGATTAGTAAATTTCTGAAAAATATTAATAATTCGTGCTTCTATTTGCCACTCTTCCCTATAATCAGTCTGAAGATCACCACTGCCACCCCACCTAATACTAATACAAATAAATCAGGCTGCTACCAGGATAAGGCATAGGTGACATGAGGATTCCAAAAGTCCCAATAGACTCATAAATCTATGGAGCTGAAAAGTACTTAAGAGGTCATCTACTAAGAATATGTGACTAGAAACCATTTTTCCAAAGTTATTTTATGGAGGGAGATTGTGAAATATCTTTCCATTTTATCAAGGGTACTTCAAAACTGCTTCAAAATGAATTACATTCCAACCAAGGAGATACTAGTATGGGACAGGAAGTACTTTGCCAGACATAGATAGCATTTTATAAGGGTATTTTATTCCCTTCAAATGTTGTAAACTACTCTGAGGGCATTTACATTCTCAGAGAACTCTGACTTCCTAAATATGTATCTCTATTATCAATAGGGTGTGAGAGGAATAAAGTCCACCAGTAACTCTAATTGTTGATTCCTTTTTCATTCAAACAGGGAGTGAGTGGTAGCTAGAGACATGATGTAGTCTGTGTTACCCCACTATGAAATAAGAGATCCCTTGTGGACCATCTTATTTTGGGTTATGATTTCTGGGTGTAGTGAAAAAGAGCTTGGCAGATAAGTCTGGAGAAAGCTATAGGTGTGACTCAGAGAAAGTTAAGTGATATACTCACAGTCACACAGCTAATAAGTGTCACCAGCGGGAGCTGAAGACAGGTCTTCTGGGCTCCAAGTTCAACATTCAAAGATCACCTCTCCAGAAAAACAAGAGGACAATCTGATTTATACACAGTAGCAAGAAACCTTCCCTTAATGAATTCACCTGCACATTTCTATGACCCACAATAAATGATGAGATTAAAGTGACTCTAGGTCAAAAGAGAATCTAATTAAAATAAGCCATACACTATCCTTGTGGTGGAATATTTTTGTGCTATAAGAAATGACAAGGAGATCGATTTCAGAAAAAAATCTAAAGACTTACATGAAATGACGCAAAGTGAAGTGAGCCAAACCAGAACATTATACAAAGTAATAGCAATATTGTATGATGAAGAATTGTGAGTGACTTATCTATTCTCAGCAATACAATGATCCAAGATAATCCCAAAGGACTTGTAATGAAAAATGCTATCTGTCTCCAGAGAAAGAACTGAAATTGTTTGAATACAGGCTGAAGTGTGCTGCTTTTCACTTTCTTTCATTCTTTTTTTTTTGTTTGTGTTTGAGTCTTCCTGTACAAAATTACTAAACTGGAAATGTGTTATGTGATTGCACATGTATAACCTGTTATTGGATTGCTTATTGTCTCGGGGAAAGAGGAGGGGAGGGAGGGATAGAATTTAAATCTAAAAACTTTTTAAAAGTTTAATATAACATGTAATTGAAAAGGAAAATATTATTTTAAAAAATAAGCCATACCCTTGGCAACAGAGGACTGTTATTAGTGTACCAAGAAGAACCCTGATCACCATGGGGGTTTCCTTCTTCATCTCCACCTGTAAATTTATTGGTGTAAACTCTATCAATGCAGATCTTAGAAAGTTACCTGAGTGACAGAGAGAGCCCAGAGCCACATGGCAAGGATATTATCAGAGATAGAACTTGAACTGAGATCCCCCTGAATCTAAGGTCAGCCCTCTATCCGTTATGTGTATTGTCTCTCTTGGTCACAAGGAGAGAGAAAATTTGAGTTTTTCCAACATTGTGCAGGAAAGAGCTCACCTTCAGTGGGCAACAATGTGGAAAACAAAACTGTGTCACTTTGGCCTTCAATTTCATACCTAAGACTTCATAATTATCCCCTAAATTGGCATGCTGCTCCCCTTTCCAGTCCATCCTCCACAATATTCCTAATGACACTCTTCTCAAAAAACTTTAGGGTTTTCCTTACTCCTTACAGAAGACTATTAACTTCTTATTCTGGCATTCAGGTGCACTGGGCCTGGAGTCAGGAAGACGAGTTCAAATGCAGTCTCAGACATTTTCCAGCTGTCTGACCCTGGGCAAGTCAATTAATCCCTATTTGCCTCAGTTCCTCATCAGTAAAATGGGGACACACTGGAGAAGGAAATGGCACTCCAGTATCTTTACCAAGAAAACCCCATTGACTGTGTCAATCTGGTCACAAAGAGTCAGACATGACTGAACAACAGCAACAACTGGCATTCAGGGCCCTCCAGAATCTGACCCCAGATCACTTATCTAGTCTTATAACACACACACACACACACACACACACATACATATATATATAAAAATATGTATATATATAATGTGTATATAGATATAATATATCTATATACACTATATTCTTGTACTATACTCCCCTTCATGTTATCTATATAACAATCAAATTGGTCTACTCTCTATCTCCTGCTCTCATCCCACCTTCTCATATAGTTGTGTCTTTGCTCATACTGCCTCCAAATCTGGAAATGCCCTCTTCCAAACCTATCCTTGCTATTGAGTCCCCTTCCTTTTTACAAGGCCCAACTCAGATCACCCTCTTCATGAAGCCTTCCCTGACTCTTTCATTCCTAAGTAAAAGTGATCTTTCCTTCTAAAGATCTCCCATTGTATTTTGCCTGAACTACTTTGCTTATTTCACCCTCTCTGACAATCAATCAATAAACATTTATTAAGTGACTACTACATGCCAGGCACTGTGCTAAGCACTGGAGATACAAATGTTCATCCTTTGTTTTCAAAGAGGACCAATGACATCACAAGTGATGTGTCGACTTGCTGGTAAATTGGATTTAAGTGAGGCAGAGTTACAGAAAGTCATCAGCCTCACTATATTCCAAAGTCATCAGAGCCTCAAAGCAGGACAAAATTGAAGATGATTGGCAATGGCTTTAATGCCTAACAAAGCCTAAGAAGTCTTTTGGGTTTTTTTTTAATGATTGTTAAATTGAATGAGTACTATGAAAGAAGGTCAGAAATGTTGGGTAGAGACAGACTTAGAGCTCCTTGGACACTAAGATAATAAGTTGTTTATTTGTTTGTTTAATTTGATGGTTAATAAGGAGCCTCTGAAGCTCTTTTGAGCAATGGAATGTCATAATCAAATTCATTCACTAGGAAATTTATTGAGTTATCTATTAGTGCATAGCATAGATTAAAAACAGGAGAGAGACTTGAGGCAGGGACAAAGTAGGAGGCTACTCCTTTAGCTGTCAAGTAGTGAGAGCCCAAACTAGGGTAATGCCAGGGAGAATTGGGGGAAGCAGAATCAAGAATCAATATCTGCTCTTCTCTGATAACATATTTGTTAAGCTTTATGTTTACCTTTTAGGAAATATCTTTCTTCTCCTTCTTTCCTTTTTATAAATGTTACCTATTTCCTAATTTACCTATTTCTTGACTGTTCACAATGATACCCAAGGGCAGAACAGCTCTTTTAACTGATTCCTTTCTTCCATTTCCCTTTTCAGCATAGAAGTTCATGAAATTTCTGTCACTGGCTGAAATTTTATTACTACTAGGGAGCACCACTGAATCTTGGAGCCAACTCTAGTTTACTTTGAGGGTCCTCTTTTCAGATATTTGGAGGGATTCTCTCTCTTTTCTAGATATTCAGGAAAATCTGAAACATTCCAAGAGACCTAATTTAAACAACTCTGGTATCCGGACAATTCAATTTAAATTGAAAAACATTTATCAAGTGCCTACTGTGTGCAGGGCAATAGGAATTTTTTTTTTTTATGATGTGATTCCTACCATCCAAAAGCTTACATTCTGGGAGAAAGAGTGCTAAAACTTTAAAATAAATAAGTGTAATACAAGTTGGAAAATAATCTGGGTAAAAGGAGTGATCCATACAAAAAGTGCTAGGAAAGTGTGAAGGGAGAAAAAAGAGTACTTTCAGCTGCAGGAAGCCAGAGAAGTTGAGGGAGCATCCTCCTGTGACTACAAGGGATTCTTCTACCTGCCTTGTTTCTTGGCACTTTCCTACTTAGCTCTTCCGCTTCTAAGGCTCTACTCCTTTGTTGTGACATAGCTTCTGGAACATTCTCAAGTCACACACCCACATTCTGCTTCAACCTTGTCAGAGGGAGCTGCTTTCAACCTGCAACACCTCTATTCTCCTCTATTTTACTGCTTTCCCAGACCTAGGTCATTCCCAGAACCACACATCCGGAAAGAATATGATAATTGTTGGCAACATTGGAAACTGACCATTGACATCTCCAAGACACCAGAACGAAGATGGACTGGAACATAAATTTACTGGGTAGGGACAAATTTCCTTTCTAGGATATAGTCTTCTCTGAACATCTCAAACTTTCATCTTCCCTTGCTTTGTTTTCTATTATGGCATTTCATTTTTACCTATTTCTTCTATCCTGTCCCCCAATGAATCTGATTCATCCCCCACTTTGAGTATCTCTCATCAACTGCTTTCTCCACTCTTTCCAACTCACAGTGTTAATCTTTGCTGGAGAAAGTCAATATCCTTCATGAAACTTCTTTCTCATCTCCTATCCTCCGAATCATAAATTGCTCTTTTTGTTCATCTTCTTTCTTTCGTCTGATCTCAAAGTGAAAAGTTGTCTCTAATCATCTAACCTAGAAGTAAAGAACCTGCAACCTTGAGACCACATGTGGCCTTCTAGGTCCTTGGGTCTGGCCTTTTGACTGAGTCCAAGTTTTGTAGAACAAATCCCTTTATTAAGGGTATTTGTTCTGTGAAGTCAAAGGGCTGTACTTGAGGACCTAAAGGGCCACATATGGCCTCGAGGCCATAGTTTCCCCATCCCTGATATCACACCTTCATTTGTGCCTTTGTTCTTACTGCCCTCTTACTGCCTCTTCCAAATAACCCCTATGCTTCCTATATCTTCAATCACATTCCTTTATTCTCTACAAATATGCTCAGACTTCCTTTATTCTTTAAAGAGAATCCCTAAATTCTACTTCCCCTCAGAGCCAAGCCACCACCTGTTTCTTTCTCTCTCAATATCTCTCTCTCTCTCTTTCTCTCTCTCTCTCTCTCTCTCTCTCTCTCTCTCTCTCTCTCTCTCTCTCTCTCCCCTTACTATGGTCACCATCCCCATTTGCTCACTATTCAATCACTACTTAAGCTCTTATTTCTTTTTTCTTTTTTTTTTTTTTTTGCTTTTTGGAGGGCAATTAGGGTTAAGTAACTTGCCCAAGGTCACATGGCTAGGTTTTTGTTTGTGTGTGTGTGTGTGTTAAGTGTCTGAGGCCAGATCCGAACTCAGGTCCTTCTGACTCCAGGGCCAACGCTCTATTCACTGCACCACCTAGCCGCCCCTATTATTTCTTATTTCTAAATCCATCACTTTACAGAAAATGGTATCTTAGAAGTCTCCAATGGTCTTCCCTCCATTTTTTTCATCTTTGTCATTCCTGTAATATTTGACACTGTTCAGGATTCAAGCTAAGTTCCTCCTGATTCCAAGTCCAATAAGCTACCCACTATGACACCCAACTGCCTCTTGACACACTCCAGACAAAGTGGACTACATGTCCTGCTCCTTCTGCCTCTCCATATTGAATCATGATTTACCCTCTACTGAAAATAATAATTCTGTTGTCTCAATGAGTTGGAACCCTACCGGTCTTCAAGACCCAACTCAAATTCTCTCTTCCTTATGAAGACTTCATTGATTTTCCAGCAGAAAACATGCCCTATGTTTATACCTCTCTCATCCCACTTATCACATAGTGGCTAATGCGATAATTATTTGAATCACTGTTTTCTCTCCCCTACTGACTAAAGCCTCTTGGGTGCAAGGATCATATGCCTGTTAGAACTTTTTTTAATGGTCCTTATACTACAGACCCTATTTGGTGAAGGATGCTGGAAGCCAACAGAAATGACATATGTCTGATGGTTTAGTCATAAGGTAAATTCAGGTAAATTTCTCTTTCAGCTATTCTTCTGGCTTTGATCTTCATCATTCTGGCATTCGCCACAGTGACAGCTCTAATTTTGAAATTTATACGACACAGGAAAAATTGTGAGTCATGATAGGATGACAATCTTCATAAAAACTGAGAGGGGAAGGAAGGGAGGAATGCAAAGATTTTTAATGTGCCTTTCCTTATGACTATATATACATACTTATATAGTTTGTAACTGGTCTCCATGCTCTGGACATTGGTACTAGTGCAGAGGCCTGAGATTTCTTGAATTCTTGACTCCTCTGTTCTCACTTCACCTCATAGCCCACCATGACTAATTATGTCAACCCAGAAAGAAATATTACCCAACTGAGACTGACAAAAAATCAACACAAAATCAATAAATAAAGCCATTAAGAAAAAATTAAATCAGAAGGAAATCCTTTGAATAATAGACAGAAGGAGGAAGAGGAAAACCTTTATATTAGTGATTTAGAGAGAGACCATGACAGAAAACCAGTCTCAGAGTCAGGGAGACTTAGATTCAAACCCAATCTCTGACATGTCTTGACTGTGTGACCCTGGGCAAGTCACTTATCCTCTCAGAATCCCCAGGCAACTCTCTAAGACAGAATTGGCAGAATGATTGACAAATCTTCACTGGCAGAGGAAGTTTCTTCAGTTTCTTCATGGGGAACCCCTATAGCAATAGTCATAGGTCCAGACTGAAAAGAAAACTACTAGTGGCAGCCCAGACTTGTATGGAGAGAAGCTATTGCAGAAATAATTAAAAGTGAGGGAAGAGTCTAGAGATAGAGTCTGATGAGAAACATTAACCCAGCATAGTACTGGGTAAAGAACACAATGCTGAGTCAAAAAACCTTAGATTCTTTGACCCACTACTTACTAATCATGTGGCTTTGGGCCCCTTTCTGGCCTTTAGTTTTCACCTCCAGCAAATGAGCAGGTTGATCTCTATAATCCTTTCCAGTTCTGACATTCTGTGTTTGTGTAAAGAAGGGGTCATGGAACCAACCTAAACCAATTGTCATTGGTCCTAATTTCCTGATCTATGATTTTATATTTGCCCACCTACTCCTATTCACCTGTATCTCCACCCTGCTATTAACTTTCAAGACCCTTTTTCATCACTGAAATGGAGTAGGTGGGAACAGATTTGGGGTTAGGAGATGGGAGAGGAAATGCAGGGGACAAGAAGGGATGGAAAGTAAGTACCCTTGTAGCAAAGAACATACTATAGAATGGGGATGGCTCAAAGCATTAGATAGCACAAGCAAGTGACTGACAAAAAACATTTTCCTTTTTTCTTTCCTAGTGTTTGGACCTTGCAGTGCAGAACAACGTAAGTATCTCTATCCAAGAGAAAGTGACGGGTCAGGTGAGCTGTTGTTTAACATTTAGTCCTATCCCTACAATATGTGCGTAAGATGCATCCATTGGAATCTCTTGCCAACATATGAACTCTGTCATAATAGAAACTAAACACACCATTCCCACCTCCTTCCCTTACAAAATATCATCCTTTCCCAATTTATCTTTTATACCTGGTTACCTAATTCAAAGTTTGGGATAAACTTTAACTTTCATATTTCCTTCTTCAAAATTTGAATCAAAAATTATTTTCTAGATAGCTTTTTCATGATGATGTCTGTCTTACATTCCCCAACTAATACTTAGAGGAATCATCCAAGGAACGAGGAAAGAAAAGAAATCAATGAACTAAATAAAACCCCAAAGCTATTGAAAAGAATGAAAAATAGAAGGGAAGGAACAAGCAAAGGAGTGGAGCCTGTGGGAATAGGGTTGCATCAAAGATTATTAATCAAAATAAATAGTAGGGGAGAAAGAACTAACCTAATAGAGAAGGAACCCCCAAAATAAATTTTATGTGAATATGAAAGATATTAATGGACCATAAGAAATGACAAAATGGACAGTTTCAGGGAAATCAAGTATTATCTCTCTGAACTCTGATGCAGAGTAAAGTGAACTGAACCAAGAGAATAACATACAGAAATATTAATGTATTCCTACTTCACTTCTGACTCTTGATTCCCTAGATTCAGATCAAATCTCATCTTCTAAGAAAGACATTTTCTAATCATTGTCCACTTCTCTCCCTCACCCCAACAATTGCCAGTACCTTCCCTCTGAGGTCACCTCCCATTTAACATTGTATATGTCTTGAATGTACATAGAATTGTTTACATGTCTCATCCATAAGAATTCGGGCTGCTTGAAGGGACCATGTTTTGGCTTTTCTTTGTATTTTCAATGCTTATTACAGTACCTGGCACATAGGAAGCATTTAATAAATGCTTGATGATGAACTGATTGACAACATTATAAAGGAAAACATCTTTGGAAGACTTGAGAACTCTGATAAATGTAATAGCCACCTGTGATTCTAGAATACTGATTATGATGTATCCTACCTACTTTTCGACAGAGAAGTGGTGAAATCAAAATGCAGAATACACACATTTTTGGACACAGATAATATGGCGATTGGTTTTGCTTAACTGTGCATATTTAATACAGAGGACTTGTTTTTATTTTTATTTTTCCTTTTCCAATGAGAGTAGGAGAGGGAAATGGTGAATAGGGATAAAGGAAGGGGAAAAAAGAAAGGAAGAAAATAGGATTGTGGAAACATTTATTTAAAATTTAAAAGAAGGGGGGCAGCTAGGTGGCACAATGAATAGAGTACCAGCCCTGGAGTCCGGAGGACCTGAGTTCAAATCCAGACTCAGACACTTAACACACACAACCTTGTAACCTTGGGCAAGTCACTTAACCCCAATTGCCCTACCTGTCCCCTGAAAGAAAGAAAGAAAGAAAGAAAGAAAGAAAGAAAGAAAGAAAGAAAGAAAGAAAGAAAGAAAGAAAAGTGAATAAATTAACGAATGAAGAAAATTTAAAAGAAGGAAGGTCAGAAAGAAGAAAGACAAGTAGGACAGTTTGAAAGCTACAGATTGTACTCACTACATATCTAAAAAGAAAAGTAAGGTGCACATAGTAAAGATCTGCAGTTTCATATACCATCTACTTTTTCTGTTCTACAACATTTATAAAGGTGACTTTTTTTGTCTTTTGTAAAGTTCAGAATAAAAATATTTTAAAAGCAAAACAATGAGACAATATATCAAAATATCTGGATGCTGCTATAAAACTGTCCTAAGAGGAAAAATTATATCCAGAAAAGCATATATTAACAAAGTAGAAAAAAGAGGGTATAATGCATTAAATCTTTTTTAATATAGAAAACAAAATTTAAAAGGAAAAAAGGAAACATTATAGGAGAAATATATTAATTGGAAACCAAAAAGAGTATGGAACTTACAAATAAAACTAAAAATTAGTTCTTTGAAAAAAAACTGACAAGATTGATAAACCTTTAGTTAATTTGATTTAAAAGAGGTGAAGAAAATCAATAAAATAAAATGGGAAGTGAACAAAGTAAAAATGCAACAAAATAAGAAGAAATATAATTATTAGAATATACAAACATCAACAAAACTAAGAAAATAAATAAAGGATTACTTTTGGAATAAGATAACAAAACACCAATAATCCAATCTCAGAAAAGTACTAACTGTAAAGAACCTATCAAAGAGGGGGAAAGTACTGGTCTTGATGAATTTGTGGGAAAATTCTACTAAACTTTAAAAAAAAACCAACTAATATCTATACTACAAAATTTTTTTTCTTGAGAAAGACAGCAATCTATTAAATTCCTTTCATGAGACAAATATATTCTTAATACCAGAAATTCTGCCAGATAAAGCAAAGAAAGCTTTCTTTGATATAGACCAATATAATTAACTAATACTGATTCAAAAATCTTAAATACAATCCTGATAAACAGAATAGAATTTATCCCCCCAAAATAATCATTCATTATGACAGAGGAGGGGAGGGGAGGGGAGGGGAGGGGTGAAGATTGAGATTGGGAATTTTAGGCAAGTCCCTGGATTTTTATCATGGATTCAAAGATAGTTCAATTTTAGGGAAACAACATAATTAATCATGTTAAAAACAAAAACATTAACGGTTACATGGTTATCTCAGTAAGGACAGAAAAAGCTTTTGACAAAGTACAACCCACATTATTGCAAAGGTGGGGTCAAGTCCATGGATTTGGAACATTTCCTACAAGTGGGGTTTTTTTCTGTATTTCTTGCTTTTTCTAAAAAAAATTCTTGGGCCAGCCCTGGAGTCAGAAGGACCTGAGTTCGGATCCGGCCTCAGACACTTAACACACACAAACAAAAAAAACCTAGCCATGTGACCTTGGGCAAGTTACTTAATCCCAATTGCCCTCCAAAAAGCAAAAAAAAAAAAAAATTCTCTTGTTTCTTCTTTCTTATAAAGGATGACTCTCCAGAAGGAGGGGAGGTTACAGGGAGAAATGTAGGCAGTGTCAAAAAAAAAAAAAGATAACAAGAAAAATCTATTTTTTCCAAAACAAGGGTAAATACTTCCTTTACATGCTACGAGGGTGCAATTTATAAGGTTCAGATGAATTAGCTCCAAATCTAAAAAGGGAATATCCTTTATAAGGTGGAAACGTTACCACATGAAGTCTGAAAACTTATATTTTGCTGTCTTTATTATCTTGTATCATACATATTATCACATAGGTCCAGGTGACTCAGTTGCTTAGACTCAGTTGCTCAGACATTCCCTGTCCAATGCTGCTTCTACACAGATAAGCACAATTTGTTCCCTAGCACTGTCACACAGTGAATAAGTGGTATACCTGGATATTATGTTTCTTTACTTCTACATACATCTGGACACTGCTTGATAAATGCTCTAATGCCCTGTCACATTCATTAATTGTTTGTGCCCCTGAACAGGGACCATCTCTCTCCTTTTGCACCCCCCATCCACCCTGACTAGTTCAATGGTAAAGACACATCAGATACTCGGTAAGTGCTGCTTGCCACAACACGAATCACAGGAGTGTATCTCATGGCAGTTCATTCAGCCTCAGCCAGAAGATCTCATTAGCTACTGAGGCAAGCAACACATTCTACTTTTGGAGTACAAGAGTCACATGATGAAACGGGGAGTTGGGGGATGATCTGGCAGTGGTGTGAAGGATGGTTTGAAGCAGCAAGAGAGAGCAGAGTCTAATCAGGAGATAACTGCAAAAACCCAGGTTCGAGGGCAATAAGACTTAAGCCAGGGTAATAATAGGAAAAATAGAAAAGAGGAAACAGATGTCTCCACATAATAGAATAGTGACTGAGTGAATGTGATGAATAATAGTGAAATGAGTAAAAAAAAAAAACCCATGTCTATGAAAAGGATGGTAACGTGGAAGTAAGGACCTAGGAGATGAAACTGACTTGAAAGAAATATGAATTCACTTTTAGTCAGGTTGAGTTTGAGGTATTGTAGGAGGGGTCAGGAATGGAATAACTGTGATTTAGCATCAAAGCCAAGAGAATGGATAAGCTCTCTAAGGGAAAATGACCACAGAACTAAGGATCAAGTTTTGAGGAGCACCCTATAATCTGGAGTGGGGGAGAACAGAGAAGAATATTGATTGGAACAATAGGAAGAGAACCACAGTACTTCAGGAGCTGAGAAATGAGTGAGCTCCAGGGAGAAGATGAAATTGAAGAAAACACTAAATTCTTTCAAGATGCTTTTTCCATTGGTAAAATAGGGTAATCATACCTGAACTCCTACCTCACAGGGTCGTTGGAAAATTTAAATGAGATAATATGTGTAAAAGGCTTTGTAAACATGAAGGACCATATGAATGAGTTCTTTTCCTCTTTGTATATCTTAAAGCTCACTAGTATAGATATATACAGACTTCATTTCTACATATTATGTAAAGTAAGCTAAAATAATGGAATCTCATTTCTCTTTTTCAGGGGAGTGTCTTCTGAATTGCCAGGATCAGAAAGGTAAATAAACTTGGAACTGATAGGTGACTAACGGAGGTTTTTGTGCACCAGAGGACAAAATAAAATACTGTCTCCCTTGCAACATGTCTTGCTAGATTAGTGTGGGTCTATTAAAATATTCATCAATCCATTTATCAACTCATAGGAAAGGATTATGTACTTTCTTTCAGAAAAGCCAAATTTCTACACATCCAAAGAAGGAATCTTGGACTTACAATTAACCTTTCTTAATAAGTACTTTATAAGTGCCTACTAAGTGCCAGGAACTATGAGAGCAGTAGAGATACAAAGACAAAATTGAAACAGCCCCTGTCCTGGCAGCTAGGTGGGCCCAGTTGGAAAACCTGAATTCAAATCCAGCCTTGGACTCTGTTCAATCCCAGGAAAAGTCACTTAACTTGAGTTTGCTTCAGTTTCCTCAACTGTAAAAATGGGGATAATAACTGTACATACTTTGCAGGGTTATTGTAAGGTTAATATCTGTAAAGTACCCGGCACAGTTGTAGGCACTGCACAGATTCTTATTCTCTCTCTCTCTCCTTCCCTGTCTATTCTATTAAGGGAGAACTATGTCCATATATATAAGAGGATACAAAATAAATGCAATGTAAAATTTTGGGGAGCAGGGCATTATCAGATAGTTAGAAGCACGACCAATCGATATCCAGCCAATAGTCAGTTATCTTCCAGTTCTACCAGAGGGAAATCTTTACATTTAATAAAGGGATAACGGGGCAATACTCTGCCCTTCGTTGACCATTATTCATTTACTTGTTATCTTGTGGAGGGAGAGAGATGGGGACCAAATATTCCCTTTCCCTCAAAGAAAAGCGCACACCCTATTTCTCAATGCTCTAGAGTTTACATGTTTCTCCAAAGGATCCCCTCCAACACCCCCAGAAATAACCGTGTTCATCTTGTCTCCTACAACTCATCTTTGTTTGTTTGTGTTTTATTTTAGCTCCGAGTGAGGGATCCATCTGTAAGTAACTCATCACTTTTATTACTTCTAGACATCTAGTGTTTCCCAACTACCCGTTGCAAACAAGACTGACTACCAAAGCCAACTGGAAGCTTGAAAAGTGACCCTTCTCCTTCTCTTCTCCACTGAGTTCCTCCCACCCTCATTTTCTACAGGTGCTTCCCCACCAGGCCTTGCTGGTCTGCAGATCACAGAGATGCAGCTGCTGGCTTTACCATGGTCTAAAGTAGAGAAATCAGATGTTTGGGGTTTGGGGTTTTTTTTAACCATAATTCCATTTAGGCTAGGAAACAATGCCCTAGAGAATTTGGCATGTTCATTTCTGGGTAAAGGATTTTAGCCTCAGCCTCTTGCTTTTCTATTGCCCAGGTGTCCTGATCTAAATCATTTATGGGATTTCCTACCTTCCAGGACTAGGTCCCATTTTCATCTGTAACAGCTACTATAGTTGATTTCATTCAGACTAAAATTATGCCCCTCATTGTTCCTAATACCCATTCCCCTTGCTAGGCCAGAAATGGTACCCATCTTTTCCAATACTTAGCAGCCTTACCCCAAAGGAGTAGTTCTTAATGTGGGGCCTAGGAAATGTTTTAAAAATATGTATTTTGATAACTGTATTTTAATATAATTGGTTTTCTTTATAAATCTATTTTTTTGTATATTTGAAAAGAGTTTGAGAAAAGCTTCAAAGGTTTCACCAATTATCACTGATCATTGCACATGTGCACATGCACACATATGCACATACACATACCCTGCTTAAAGGTATTGATAGTATTTACAGAGATTTTTTTTTTTAATTCCCAGACTATTAATCCTGTCTAACAGTGCCACAGTGACATCTGCTGGTCGCCAATGGTTATTGTAACTTTTCAATAAAAAGTTGTTGGGTCTCAGAAAAGAATGAAGAAATTGAAATAAAAATAGTAAGGAATGGAGGGGGGGAATGTGGCATCAAGGAAGTATAGAAATTAGTGTTATGCTAGTATTATGTCCCTGCCTCTTCCACAAAACTTTCAGCCAAGGTATGACAGAAAAAGCCAAAGTAGATTTAAGAGGGCTTGAAGGATTGAGGGCATGACAGACTAAGGCAACCTGTGTATTTTTTCTTCCCCAAGGTCCTGGGCAAGACTCTAAGGTCCAGAATATTTGTGCCCCATAATGGAAAATTCCTCTCCATAACACTTGTTGGTATGAAACAACAGATCCCCATAATGCATGAATGAACCTGAACATTGCCGTGGATAAAGGTCCAAAGTCAAGAATAGCCTGAATGGGAGATGTAAATGAGGGAGGAGTAAAAAGCCCCATGAGTTCCTGATCACTCTCAACAGATTGGAACACTGGAGGTTTTTTGTTTTTGGTTTTGGTTTTGGTTTTTTTGTCATGATCCAAAGGAGAGGCCAGGAAAAGAATCTTCCCCACAGGAACAGCAGGGAGGAGTGGGGTGGAGAGAATTGAGGGAGTTTGAGGAAGGGCCTGCTTACTGCAGAGGGTTGCTGTCTGACTGAAGGAAGATCTCCCAGCTTAAGGATCTTGTCTGCAGTGGATTGATTCATTGATATCATTGACTTTATTTATTTCTGATAATTCTGATGAATATTTTATGGCATATTTTAGCCAGTGATATAATGAAAGGGAGAAGCCAGTAGGATGACAATTAAAGCAATGAGATTTGATTGGGTAACCCATACATAATAAATCTAGATTTCAAAAAAACTCAATGCCAATTACAAAGGGAGAGAACCATGGGAAGACAAGAAAGCAATTGTCTGGGAGCCAGTGTTTAAAGTTACCCTCTCTGTTGTTAGGTGGTGCACATTATAGGTGAGAATAAGCATTTGATAGCACTTGCTCTTTACTGTGGTCTAGGAGCAGCCGTTAGTCAAAGAATCCCCAAGTTGTTCACCTGATTGGACTTTATATGAGCTTGTTTATCTGTTTGTTTGTCATCAAAACATGGGTTTTTTTAATAAGTTTAAAGCAGCCTACGTATTTACCTAGAAATTTTTTTGCAAGATTTTTCTTTGTTTATTGTTCTTACTGGGAATCCCATTCTGAATATAACGCTGGATATAATTATGCCTCTATTTCATTCTGTAACTGAACCACCTTGTTTATTACTTCACTTGATTTTGTGCTTAAGTGTTAAACATCCGTTGTACTGCTACAGATGTCATGATTTTGGGTAAAATAAGTAGACTTTGGAGCACTGCAAGAATTTAGAATCAAGTCTCCATGAAGAAGTTTTGATATTAAAAGTGCCCCCAAGCACTAGGGGAGAAGACATTAAAGATGCCCTTCATGACTTCTTGAATACTTTAGAGGAATGAGAAGTATTTATTCAACATCACAAGGAAGCAAACAGGGCATTCTGTAATATATGTTAGTTAAATCAGTAGCATAGGGAGAAATAAATGTTTGAAAATAATATCTGTTAAAAAATCTGTAAATTTGGGGCACCTAGGTGGCACAGTGTGTAAGAGCGCTGGCCCCGGAGTTGGGATGACCCGGGATCGGATCCGGCCTCAGAAAATGAGCACCCACACACAAATAATGACTGGTCGTGTAACCTCGAGCAAGTTACTCAAGCCCAATTGCTTAAAAAAAATCTAAATTCAACACTGGATTCTTCCCCAAAACATATACATATACATACAGATAGATAGAGAGTTACACATATTCAGTGAAGAATTATCTGAGGATGCTGTGAGACCCCTGTATGAGAGAAAATCAGTATCTGGATATGAGCCAACATGAGAACATCACTTTGTAAGTTACACACTTTCTCAGGAGAGATGCTGAGGCCATGTGAAAAGGAACCATTTGACACTAAAACAGTACAGCAGTGGCTGTATTGTATGCAAGTTTCATGACGGCATACTCTCATGGGTTCTGGATAATGGATGATGCTCTCACACTTTCTCATTTACCAATGGAGTGAAGCAAGGCTGTGTTCTTCCTCCCATGCTTTTTAGCATGATGTTTTCAGGGTTGTTGTCAAAGATGCCTCCGACAAGGATGAAAAAAACATCAAGCTCAGCTACATCACTGAAGGCAAATTATTTAACTTGAAAAGGCTACAAACCAAGACTAAACTGGAAGGAGAGTTGATTGCACAACTTTTTGTTTACAGGTGATTGTGCACTCAATGTAGCTTCTGCAGCTAAGATGGATCAATTCTCTGCTGCTTATGCTAATTTTGGCCTGAGAATTAACACCAAGAAAACAGAGGTTCTCCACCAGGAAACACCACACCATCCAAGCATCAGTAACAGCAAATGGAGGAATTCTGGGTACTGTGGATAAGTTCACTTACCTTAGCAGTATACTCTCCAGGGATGTACACACAGATGATGAAGTTGATACATGCATTGCCAGAGCTAGCAGAGTGTTTGGAAGGCTCTGAAGGAAAGTAAAAGAAAGAGGAAGGATTAGGATGCCTACCAAACTGAAGGTCTACAGAGCCATTGTACAGTCCTTACTGTTGTATGCCTGTGAAACCTGGACAGTATACCAGTGCCATGCCAGGACACTGAATTGCTTTCACTTAAATTGTCTTTAAAAGATTCTGAAGATCACCTAGCAAGATAAGGTACCAGACACTGAGGTCCTTTCTCAAGCTGAACTGCCAAGCATGCAAACTCTACCACAGAGAGTGCAATTCCAGTAGGTTGGCCATTTTGTTCAAATACCAAATGTGTATTTGCCCAAAAGACTATTTTATGGAGAACTCACACAAGGCAAATGCTCACACAGAAGTCAGAAAAAGCAATATAAGGACACTTTCAAGGTCTCTTTGAAGAAATTTGGAATCAATTGTGAGACATGGGAAATACTGGCACAGGGCTGCCCAGTGTGGTGTGCCCATATCAAAGAAGGCACTGTGTTCTAGGAGCAAAACAGAAGTGCAGTAGCCCAAAAGAAACACGAGATAGACAAATTTAGAGACATTTCTGCACCAAATGTTCACATGGACTATTTGTGTCCAACCTATGGTAGAGCCTTCAGAGCTCATATTGGTCTGATCAGTCACAGACACACTATACATTGATCCCAACATAGTGATGTCATTTTGGTCCTCTTTAAACACAAAGGACAACCACCACCAGCAGTGGTGGGTGAGTAGAGAAATGACAGAGGCTGATGGAAAATTTCAAACATTTGATCTTGTATGTGGCTTGAAATCAGAACACTATGTTGTGACAAGGTTAGAAAGATTGCAAAATCTAGAGAAGCTGTTTGGCAGAACAGAAACAACACAAAATGAGGTTATGTCCAGTTCCTTAAGACAATCCTGCTCAGAGTTCACTCAGTGTGCAAACCTCCTGCTTCAAGAAAAGAAAGCAGCAGAACCAGAAGTAGGCACTTTTAAGCCATTCCACATAAGCAGTAAACTACATGCCAGGTAGCCACTGCTACAAAGGCACCTGATTGGACTTGAGAGGCACCATATATTATATCTAATAAACTACTAGAAGCAATAAAATTATTTGGGAGGAAAAAAGCTTATTGAAAAGAGAGAGGTCTACAATATGACTCTAAGGAATCTTCTCACATATGTGCAATAGGAGATCACCTATAATCACCTAGATCAGAAGTCAGAAGCTAAGGGAAAGCCTTTTAAAACATAGAACAGTGGGCAAAAGCAATCTCCCCAGAAAGACAAAGTAGTATGAGATCAGAGGTCGTGGTAGCGGTGAACAGTGATCCAAGGAAAAGGGACATGCCAGTTAGCCATGTCCAAAAAATCTTTGCCAACTAAGGACTCTTCTAGTAATTAGTAGCTACTTTCAAATGTTTGTAAAGAATTATACCATCATCACTATTATAACCATCTTGCTAGTGGGTATATGGTTGTGAGGAACCAGAGAACAAGACAAGTCAAGCTGACCCAACCCCTTCAACTCTATTTAGAGATCATTGTAATGGAAAAATATGAACAGGCTTCAAAGTACTTGGTCAACTACCTTATGCATAGAGTAGTGCTTGTGTATGCGGACCCATTAAGCTATACCTTGGTGCTAGCCTGGAAGGCTTAGGAGTAGTCTTGTACCAACAGAGTAATAACAACCCTTAATCCATTGCATTTTCTAATAGAGAATTTACTGAGTGAGGCTTGTCATCCCATACATAAGAGTGGACTTTAGCAGAAAAGCTCTGAAATTGTATTTATGAAGTTCAATTTCAATTATAGACTGGCAACTATCCATTAACTTATATTTTGACCAGAATGAAGCTGGGCACTAACTGTCAGAGATGGATAGTGGAGTTAGCCAACAATGAGTTCATTGTATAACATATTTTAGAGAAGACAAAACGCATATTGAGATGTCCTATCCCATAGGCTATGTGATATTGAAACTGTGGTAATATCCATAAAAAGAGTGATCCTCTTGTGACACGGAAGGAAATTGATGTTTGTCACATAAAAGTACAGCTGGTAGTCTTGGACTTTCACTGGAGAGTGTGCCATCCATATCCACCAACATTGTCATTGAACTAATCCCTTCACTTCAGTTATATTAGCTGACTGGCAGGGGTGAAGAATTACATGGTGAAGCACTGTGAGAAATGAAACAAGCTGAAAAGTGAGAACATAACATCAGAGACTCGAACTTCACTCCCTGAAAGATGCTTTATTGTTGAGACAAAGACAAATATTGGAGCTATGCAATGAAGTGCTATAATTCTACAATGGTTCCCATATATGGTTCCAGGAAGCAGCTGTTTGCTGCTTAAAGTATTTTTCTCTCTGGCCATGAAAGTGCCACATCTTTAGATATTTGGGTCAAGAGAAAACATCTGAACTAGTATGAAACAAATTCTATTGACCCAAAATGGCAATAGATATCTATAAGAAGTGTGAGGCTTATATTCAATACATTCAAAGGAGTTCTACCAATTTATGCTTTATGCTTGGAAAGTACAAGTACTAGCAAGCCTTTGGAATTTGCTTACACGTAATTTTTGTCTCTGGAAGAGGATAAGGAAAAGTCAAAGCCACATTCTAGTAATGACATACCACATTTCACCCAAATGTGCAAAAATATGCACAACCATCTAACTAGAAAGCTTTTATACTTGCTAAGGTATTGTAGGACAAATATTTCCATGTATATGTCCTCACCAGGCTCTACTCTGACAAAGAAAAAGATTTTCAGAGAAATCTACTTTGACTTTTTCAGAATTCAAGAAATCTAGAGCCATATGCTACTACCCTCAAGGAGAACCATAGCATTTTGATCACATAATATGTAAAATGAAAGGAACCTTGTGACCTGAAAGGAAAGTTCAGTGGAGTCAAACATGGCATTCCTAGTGCATACAAGCAATGACACAAAGAATAATGCTACAATCTTTACAACATATCTTGATTTGGGAGAGATTGCCTTCTGTGCTTTGAAGTATCAGAAGATGGAGAAAATGTGGAAACTCACAGCTAGTACATGTCTCAGATGAGAGATTAGCTAAATGGAGCATGACCCCAACTCAAAATAGCTATGATAGAAACAAATGACAATATGAGACTTGAGTTCACTGTCAGGATCTTCAGGAAGAGAATAGTTCTAAGATGAAACATTGGTGTCTGAAGAAGATACAGTGGAAATGTAACCCATATGAAAGAGTTGAGAGATCAGGCAATTTGCCAGTCCATGATCTTGCTTAAGAGGGTAGTCAGGATCTTACCAAGATATTGTCTAATGAGGAGTTAGACTGCATGAGTAGAAGGAAAGAAGTGATGGAGAGCCAGATGAATGAACTTCAAGGAAGAAAACTTCCTCACCAGAAGCAGAGCCCTGTGATCAATTCTGAGCTTTACAACCTAAGAAGGACACTCATGAGCTGGAGAGTATCCAGAGAAGGACAACCAGCATGATGAAGGTCCTTGGGTCCATTTCCTATGAAGATCAATGTTTAGTAAAGAGACAAGAAGACTAACGGGACATCATAGTCTTTAAGTATTTGAAGGAGAAGCATTGGGCAGAAATTGCAAAGAGGCAACTTTAGGTTTAGATTTGACGTCAAGAAAAGATTTAACAATTAGAGATGTCCAAAAGTGGAATGGGCTGCCCCAAAAAAGTGCATTCCCCCTCCTTGGGGATCTTCAAGCAGAGGCTGGTGTTATCAGTTATAATATGTAAATAAATATATAATAAAATATAATTACATAATAAATATACAAATAAATTATATAATCACTATAATCATATTTTCTATGTGTTGGGCCAAATAGTTTCTAAGGTCTCTTCCAGATCTCAAATTCCTTGATTTTGTGTCACAGAGGATTTGGTTCTTTTTGAGGTGCCCATCTCTAAGGTTCCCCCTTAGACAAAGTAACAATAGAAAAGGCCATTTTCTTGTAACAGAAAGTTCACCTTGATTTCTTTGTTTTTATTTGAATAGCACAATCTACAACTTCCTTTTACATTCCAGGTAAGGGATGTGTGTATATATGTGTGTGTGTCTGTGTGTGTCTGTGTCTGTGTGTGTGTGTGTGTGTGACTCTGATAGCACAGTGTCTGTGGGGTTCTTCCCTGTCCCAGAAATTTCACTTTCTCATGTTCAATGGCTGAAGGTCATATTTGTTTCCATCCTAAGTCCCAGGATGTCTCTTTATTTATGAAGATCTAACATCAAAAATCAGAATAATGATCGTCTCCAAGGGCTCGATCAGTCAGACTGGATCTCAAAGCAGGGCTGGGCTCAGTTCATGGGCCATCTCCTACAAGGGGTCTCTCTTAATTCCTCTAGTTATTAATGTTCCCATGCCCAAAATTACTCATATTTATTTTGTATGTATATTGCATTTACTTACCAAAGCATGTGTTACATATGCCCAGCAGCACTATGATGGCAAGAATGATCAGTTTTGGTCTTTGGTTTGGGGGGGTTTTGGGGAGAGGAGTTGTTGGAATTTTTGGTCTTTGTATCCCCAGCACCCAGTATAGTGCCTGGCATACAGGAAGTATTCAATAAATCCTTATTGAATTGAATAAGTGGCAAGGCAAAGACTCAAATCCAGGTCTTGCAGACACTAAGTCCCTTCTCTTTCCACTATACAACATTGCCCTTTTGTCTTAACTCCTGAGTGTGTTTTCTGTTTCCCAAAGTTTCTTTGATTTTTTTTTTTTGCTTTTTGGAGAGGCAATTGGGGTTAAGTGACTTAGCCAAGGTCACAAGGCTAGTAAGTGTTAAGTGTCTGAGGTCGAATTTGAACTCAGGTCCTCCTGATTTTGTAAGGATTATTTTCATTGCTCTGTTATTTTCTTTTAGAGATTGTATTTTTTTTCCTGTAATGTTTGGTAGAATTGTTCCAAAGAAGGAGATGACATAATAACTCTATACCACTTTTCTGAACATCTCCTTCTCTCCCACCTCCAATCATCCATATTTCACTGAAGCTTACATGGAGGGTCTCATACACACTGGAACGTTCTGATGTTTTTCTCTCAATAGAGTGTTTGTGTGAACTGTGCTTTCCTTATGTCAGATGAACCACACTGATTTTTATGTTTCTGTTTCTTTTTTTAGCAACATCTTCAACTAGCCTAAGTAAGTTCTTTGTCTCTTTCTCCTCTCTGGTGTCCTTTGACCTCTTCTGGTGTCTATTGGAAATGTTCCTGCATTGGCTCTTCCTATTTCTACTTATGAGACTCAAAGCCCATGCTTCTCAGCCTGGCTTGCTTCCTCATTATCCATCCTAGGTTATGAGGAATTTTTACACAGCATAAATCCCATTAAATAAAATGAAGAAGGGGGTGGGTAGGTGGCACAGTGAATAGAGCACCGGCCCTGGAGTCAGGAGGACCTGAGTTCAAATCTGGCCTCAGACACTTGACATAATTACTAGCTGTGAGACTTTGGGCAAGTCACTTAACCCCAATTGCCCTCCAAAAAGCAAAAAACAAAAATATAGATAAAATGAAGAAGAAAAAAACAGAGGCAAACACTTTGATAATAATATTATTTTCTAGCTTATCAATATCAAGGAGAAGGCAGCAAGGCATGGTAGATAAAAAAATGATCTCAAAATCAGGGAGGCCTAGGTTCAAATTCCATACTGGCTATGTAACCTTGGGCAAGTCAGGTAACAGGCAAATCTCTAAGACTTTAAATATATAAGTATCAGTGAACATCCACAGAGGCAGTTTCATCACCCAGGATTCCTTTAAGTGTGAAATGACAGGTCTTAAAAAAAAAAATCAGTTTCAAACTGAAGCACCTTCCAAGATAAAAGACAGAATGAATAGGAGAAAAACAAAGGAGATGAGGAGGCAGATGACATAGGATGAGACAAAGGATGGGAAAGGGAAATGTAGGCATTTTAAACTCTATAAGATTCCTTCAATCCCATGGAAGATCCCAGGCCTCAGAAGCGGTTAAGAAGAAAATACGGTGAGTTCCCCAATCCAGAAAAACTCTAAAGGTTTTCTACCTGAAATTTGGCCAAAGACCCATGCCCTCCTTATTAAGGTTCTAACGAGCCCTTCACATTACAGACACTGAGGCTGACAGCGCAACCTGAGGGCTAGAGGAGGTAGTGTGGTACAGTGATGGGACAGTGGAGTTGGGATCAGGAAGTCCTAACTTCAGATCCCACCCTAGTTGAGGCACTCATCATCCCTGTCTCTCAGTTTCTTCACCTGTAAAGCGAAAGGAGCTGTACTTGATAATTATCTGGTCCTTTCCATTTCTAAATCAATGATCTTATGATCTATTTATGAAAATGCCCCTAGAAGTATTTCTGAAAAAATAAATTTTTCTTGAGGCAGAGAAACCTCATTAAAGAGTCTTTTTTAGCTGAACCTTAATTAAGTCTCGTATTTCTCCATTCTGGTGGCTATGATCTTCTGTAGGGTCTGGGGAGAGCTTGTCCCGCCCTGCTTGATTCCATTTCCTACCATATTCCCATATCTGAAGTTCATGTTTCTCCATCTTCATATTTTCCCCAAATCCCAGTACCCTTTGGGTTATTGATGGATTTTCAGAAAGTAGAAGCCTCACTGGTTACAGAAAGGAATTCAGAGAGGGACAAAAGTTTTCTGACCCTGGTTGTGAGGGCTCGTTCATCCCAGCCAGAATGAATCTCCAATCTAGATGGGGGAGCAGGAGAAAGTAAGAAGAGGGGAAGAGAAAAGAAAGAATAAGGAATAAAAAAGAGGGAAAATAGAAGTATTAAAGGTTCTTAAGAGTCTACATCTTTTGTGGACAGAAGCTGAGAGGACAGGGAAGAGGCAGTTTTCTTACATGCTCACAACAATGTTAAGTTCCTAAACCTGAACTGCAGAACCAGGGTCTGCGAGGATGCTTAATCCCCCACCTCATTTCATATTAAGCAAAATGGACAGTTTGGATGAGAAGTGCTAAGCTGGAAAGAATGGGAAGTATGTTCTGTCTTTGTGCTAAATCATCTCACTGATATGACTCTTTCTGTTTATTTCTTTTAGCTGGAGACAGGGGTAAGTTTTTTTTATCTGTTTATCATCTCATCCTTTTGGTCTTTGAGAGAAGGGGAAAGAAGGTGGGCTGCATGCACTGCCATTTTCTAAGGTTTATATTTCTCAGTCTCTTTTCCTTCCCCATTATCAACACATATACTTCTGGGTTATTGATGAAATTTTAGAAAGTGGCAAGTTCACTGGTTTTTTTAAATAATGTAATAGGTTCTTCATTTATAGGAAATCTCCTTTTCCCCCTGAATCTGTTCAGGATTAGATCCAACTTGGTCTACATTATTTCAGCCACTTCTCCCACTAGAAACTCCTATCTCTTAGATATAACTTGTTAACAAATCATTTAAACCTCAAATAGTAACCAAAAAAAAAAGTGTCACATCATATTCCTAACCCCCCTTATCTGTCTCTTTCTCTAATACACACATATGCATTCATGCACTTGTACATAAATATCAGATTAGGAAAAGTATAGTAATATAAAAGATTATAATCATCATTCAATATAATATAAAGTCGCTAAAGTATTAGTGCACTTTTAATCTTTAATAGCTCTAAAAATACATTGAGACTTTTGGGACACCTTCTATAACATATAAACAAATACCCATCACTTTTATTTCAACTCTAAAATCATCTCCTCTACACCATTATATCTCCATTCCTAGAAACACACACACACACACACACACACACACACACACACACACACACATGCTGGCTGGAGTCCATATCTCCCTTCACTCCCTCCAGGTTAGAGACTGATTGCTCTTGGCTCCTCATACAGCTTCCAAATCACAGAAAGGGAAGCAAAGCAAATTATTCATGGGAATGACTCAGATACTGCCAACAAGTTTTAGGAAGGCTGATTACTATGCACATCTGAGACAATCATGGGACATGTTAGCCAATCCATAATCCATGCAGCACTGTTGTTCTAGCTTATCATGACTGGAAAGAAACTACCTTGCACCTAACACATACTAGAAAGAACTGCCCATTTCATACTAGCAGGAATGGGGCATGCACAGCGCTCTAATCACAGTATCCATTGTCTCTCTTCTCCGTGTCTCTTTCCTTTTTTTTTCTTTTCAAAACTCCCAGAGCTTTATGTTTAACCATTCAGAGTAAAATTCCTATGAGCAGGAATGTCAACATTCAAGCAAAGTATTTAGAATGTCTCTTTTTTTTAAGGTAGACAAAGGTCAACTAGATCTAATTATAATGATTTGTCAACACCAACCAGAACAAATTTCTAAACTAAGTGGAAGAGGAGGAAATATTTGCTTCTATTCATTTGTTTTTTTACATAATTCCTCAAAAGTTCTCCACTCTGACGTCCTTTGACCTCTTAAACAAGCCAGCAACTTTTCCCTACCTCAGCTACTTCAGTTTCAACATGTTCAGGAACCTTGATGCTCTTTGCTTTCCCTCTGTCCCAGATTTCCAGATCAATACATGCCAGAATTTATAATTAATTCAGAGAATTTATGAATGCTGGTCTAAGAGATCCTTGAAAAAAGGGTTGGGTTGGGAAAATTGTGGGGCACAGTAGCAAATTCTTTGGATCTTGCCTTTGAACTCTGTGACAGAGTCAAATTTATATTAGAGTCATTCATATACATAACGTCTCCCCTACTGTTATAAGCTCCATGATGGCAGAGACTATAACATTCATCTTGTGTCCACAGTCCCCTTATACAATAGGCCCAGTGAGGAGGAAGATTGTGGTCACATATATCAAACGCAATTTGTGAAAGGATGGATGGATGGATGGATGGATGGATGGATGGATGGATGGATGGATGATATGTGTGGATGTGCATGTGCTTGTAGGAAATAAACACAAGGAGATGATGTAAAGTGGAATAGAAATGTGAAGAGATACTATGTAAAAGAAGGGAATACAATGTAAAGAAAAAATGGTGGGATATGTGGAACAGAGCTACAGGGAGACAATATATATGCCAGAGTGAGGATGGCAAAAGGGCAAGGCTGCGATGTGGATCACATGGAAAGTGTCCCTTTTGCACAATGGTAATCTCATAGCAAAAAAAGAAAATTTAAAAAGACTTGTTTTAATTCCCAAGTAGCCTAGCACTATCCAGCTGCTTGTTTCTTGCTCCTTCCAGTATATTTTCCTCCAGAAGCTCTATCCACAAAAATTTTGGAAAAACAGAATTGCAAAGAACATATTTAGAAAATGCTGCTCTGAATGAGGCTGTTATGAACTTATCCTTAGATCAGCAGACCCTTCCATTATTCTGAGAATCACCTCTGTCAGAGATTGACCTCATCATCCAAATGCCTTGCCTAATCTTTCACAGACTCAAGTTCTTTGGAGCAAGAAAAGCTCAAGGTAGAAAAAAATCACTCACTGCATTTCAAGGGCAATATATACCAGAACTCTCACTTATACAGCATTGTCTTTTATCTTTCCACTTATAATTTCACTCCATTGCTGTTATTGACTGAAGCACATCATATATCCTTCCTGAATCTTAGTTATTTTGTTTTCTATCATATTTTTAGAGACCCTTATAGCAACCCTTTCACTGGATTTGTCATTTTTTGAACCACTGTTGATTTAAATCTATAGCTCCAAGCACCCACCCAATTCATAGCCATTTGGTACATGAATTCAGAGTAAAAGACATTTTATATAAAACTAAGTTGCAAGGCAAATAACAAGGAATAAATCTTCTTGATACCAATCCATATCCAACGGCTGTTGCCTCCTATATCTCCAGTTAACTTCACAGTCCTCCTGATTCTTCAGCTTGGCAGGAGAACACAGTCAGTTTAAATTCAGGATCCTCTTAGCCCTTGAGGGCAGCCCTTGCTGCCCCTCCTGGACAGGATATACTAAAGTCTCTTGCCATGGCCCCACAGTCACCATGAGTTTGGAGTGTATAGACAAATGCTGTCTTTCCCTACATGAGGCTACCACTACTGGCTCTACTGCCCCTCCCATCTTCCAGTCATCCCTCTTCTCAGACACCACCTGTACTATCACTTCTCAGTCATCCACATCCCTACTACCTCTGCCACAAATGTCAAGATCTCTTGCAAAACTCCCACTGTCTTTTTAAGCTTCAAGTAGCATTATCACTCAATTAGATTCCATGCAAAGGATTGTCACCATAAGCAGACTCATGAATAGACTTCTAGGTAATCTAACCCAGAAAATTACCCCCATAAGTAAGGCTTTTTCAGCCCCAACTATTGTGGGAAATGGAATTTACAGATAAATCTGTTTTATTTAAAATAGTCTTCTAAACCATTAAGCTGAAAGAAACCTGAGAGATTGTTCCCCCTAGATTTTTTCAGATAAGAAAATCTTATTTAATTCAATAAATATTGAGTAAGGCCTCTTAAATCAAGGTCCTAACATAGGACACAAACAAGGAAAATGTAAGACCCACAGACTAAAAAAAGGATGGGGCAGCCTGTGAGAAAAACAATCTAGGATAAGGTTATTGGGGAAACTGAGGAATAAGTAAGTTGCCTTAATGGAAGTAAACTGACGACTCAAGTCTATACCCAGAGAAGGAATTATACAGGATAGGTTTGGGTCTTTGCATTTGCTGAGGTACACTGGAGACATTTTTATCCAGGACTCTCCTGAGTAACTGTTGTATTCATTCGCAAGGATCCATCAGGCAAAAATTAGCATTTTTGTTTTGTTTTCATCCTTCTAGTTTGTTTGTTTTTTCCCAAGTTAGATCAACCTATTTGACATTACTTTTGCAAAGGTCAATTGCTTATTATTGATATCTATAGTATTACTGTGCCCATTCTGAATATGAAAGAGGACATGAACATTATGGATATTGTTTCATAAGAAATCCTGTACTTAGGAATTTGACTAGAGAACACAATGAGAACTTATCTTTATTATCTTTTCCATTCATTTTACTTTTGAGCAGAATCCAATGGGCTTTTCTCAAAGTTAATTCTCCTAGACCTCTCTGCAGTCTTTGACACTGTTGATACTCTCTTCTCTCTAATCTTCAAGATGCATTTTCTCTTGGTTTTCCTCCTACTTCTCTGACTGCTCCTTCTCTGTCTCCTTTACTGGACCCTCATCTAGATCACAACTTCTAACTGTAAGTATCCCACAAGGTTCTACTCTAGGACCTCTCCTCTTTTCCGTCTATACTATTTAATTTGTTAATCTCATCAATTCCCATGGTTTTAATTACTATCTCTATTGTCAAGTCTGCCTATCCTGCTGACCTCTAGTCTCACTTCAACTGCATTTCAGACATCTCAAACTGGATTTCTAGTACTCATGTTAAACACAGTATATGCAAAATGGAATTCATTATCTTTGCCCCTAAACCCTCTACCTCTCCTACTTCCCTACTACTGTTGAATTCAACACCATCCTCCTAGTCCTTCAGGCTCACAAGTTGGATGTCATCCTTGATGCCTCACTATCTCTCCTCCGCCCCCCATATCTAACCTGTTTCAAAGGCCTAACAATTCTCCATCTCTCATCTCTTGGCTTCCATGACTTACTTTAAGTCCCAGCTAAAATCCCACCCTCTACAGGAAGCCTTTCACAACTCCTCTTGCCCTCTTTTAATTATTTCTTATTTATACTGTCTATAGCTTGTTTCTATAGATTTGTTATCTCCCCCATTAGATTGTGAGCTCCTTGAGGGTAGGGACTGTCTTTTGCCTCTTTTTTGTATCCTCTGTGCTTAACACAGTGCCTGCCACATACACAAAGAAAAAAATAATAATAACCTGCTATAGCTAGAATTTTAAAAAATAGGTCAAAAAAATGCTAAGAGTAAGTAACCTCTATTGACTCCTTCTTATTAGTGGAAAATGCATATGGGGCATCAACATTCCATCAAATAGTTGATGCCAAGTAAATAAACTAAAAAATAAAATAACCTGCTAGACCCAACTGGAGATAGGAGGAAGTTCAGATCTCTAATTGGAATTCTTTAGGTATTGTAGCAGTTCTCGGGGAATTAGTCTTCCTATGTGGTACAGGAATCAAGGGTAATTATTCACCTAGGAGAGAGTAGTTCCTCATCGGAAGGTGAGGAGGTGACTTTTAGTCAATCCCAGAAACCTTATTCTTTTGAGAGCTCTATTTGAGACCAGACTTTCCAAATGAGGGGGAAAGTTCTATTTCTCTTTTCTCTTTCCTTTCCTTTACTGTCTTTGGGCTGGAGCTGGAATTTGTAAGAACTAAAACATGCAGTAACTTATAAGAATTTTTCTAAAATGGCTTTTATTTGCTAAATTGTATAATCCTATATTTGGAGATAAGTATAATCTCTAGGCTCATTGACTACAGTAGGCCTGGGCCCTCATGGAAGCCAAATATCCAGTCCAAACTTTTACAGGCCATGTGACCGGCCCAGTTTCTAATAAGTCATAGGTAGGACTTGAATCCTGACTCCATGTCCAGCACACTATTCCTTAAGACACACTGCCTCTTGGCAGTGTTTGGACCTCCCCAAAGTCACTGGGGTGTTTTCCAGATTTGGGACAGTGGAAATATGCCCAAAGTGACTCAGTACATGTGCTGAGGACAACAAATGTAGAAATGAAGAGAGAAATCAGTTCCTCCCTCCCCTTCACTACATCAGGATCGAGTCTGAGAAGACTGATGTCAACAAGTACAGAGTGAGGTGGGAGTCATCAGAAAAAGTTTAAACAGAAGTTAAATAATTTGTAAATTAACACAAGTCATTCAGGTAATATATGCTATGGAAGAAAGATAAGAGACATTAGCAAATGACATTTTGTCTCACATGACATCTCCAAACAAGACAAGATAATTTTGTGGCAATGGCACACAAATGCCCTAGAGTTAGATGAATCAATGCCACTGTGAGCCTGAGCAGACTCAAGACACCACATGAGCTGCTGAAGCCAGCCTTGGCCTCAGGCATGGAGTGGAATGTCCTTCTAGCCCCACTAGGCACACTGTCATGGGGTGAACTCTCAAAGTAAGTAGTGATCATACCTCTCTGGAGCTACTGTAGAGCCTAGATAATAGTAAAGATTCCCCAAGGAATGACCTACCTTTTGTGTATCTATTTTTGTTCCTTTTTATCTATAAGTTATCACAGAAAATCCATTTCTGCATTTCCAAATGAACATAAGACACTAAAGAACTGTGTAGACCAACTGGGACAAGTGAGGCAGTGTTTCTGAAGCAAATTAGAATGTCAGCAAGGCAAGTTACTACCCTAGTCCTACAGCTCCTAAAATATAAGTCATTGCATGGCTACAGGATAAAGGGGGGGAGGGGAAGGTAATGAAGAGAGTAATTGCCTTAAAGGTAAACACGACTTAGGTTTGAATCCTATATTTGACATTTATAAGCTGTGTGACTTTCAACAAGTCACGTAAAGCCCCATTGATTCTAAGCAAGCATTTATTAAGCACTTACTATGTGCCAGTCCCTGTGCTAAATCCTCAGAATACAAACACAAGCAGAAAGACAGTTCTTGCTATCAAGGAGCTTTATTCCTAACAAGAAGAGATGACACATAAAAGGGAGTTGAAAAGGAGAGAGCGTGGGGGAGGAGAAGGTACAAGCACAGTCTTGGTGAACAAAGTCCAGAAAGAGTGTAAAGGAACGGAGTAGAGCCTGGAGAGGACTGAGGGCTGGCGGGCCCAGGCGATTTCCTCAAAATGTAGGTCCTGGGAAGAGCAAGAGAGAGGAAGCGGCTGCAGGGTTTGGCTGCAGGGCCCAAGTCCGGAGGCCAGAACCACTTAACCTCCTTGAGCTTCAGCATCTCCACCTCTATGATAGATGTGATGCCTGTAAGTCCTCCAGAAAGTCCTCCGCCAGTATCTCATTGTGACATGAAGGTTACCATGACTGCTCAGTGGCTACACCAGTGGCAATCAAACTCTCAGCAAGCTCTACAATGTTAGAAAGATTTCAGGTATGGCCCTGGCAACAGACTGAGTCTGCCCACCACTTGCTGATAAACTTGGCACTGGCAACCTATGAAAAAAGCAAAAAAAAAAACAAACCCATTAATTGGCCCTCAGTCCTACGTGATCCCCTCTGCTTCTGCAGTGGCAATGGCAGGGATGGAAAATGAGGCAGAGACGCAGTTTTTAGACCAGACACAAACTCTAACTTACTTGGCAGTAAATGTGAAATCCTTGTCCAATGACCAACAAAAGAACAACCATACTCAAAGCACTGGCTCATATTAATCTTGACATTCTTACTGCAAAGTAGACATAAGTCCCAATTAAATAGGAAGATGACACCCAGAAACAAAGAAGTTGGTGGAATTGATATCATCTGATACACAAAGGCAATAAGAAACATGATGTCGTGGAATATTTCATTACCTTATATTAGAGTGCTCATGATAAGTTTGCACAAAACTGCCCTGAGAACAATTACGATCTATCCGTTGAAGAAGATAAAGAGAAATTCTTCAAAGAATGTAATATTCATTGTTCAGTCATGTCCAACTCTTCATGACTCCATGGACTTGTCTGTGGGGTTTTCTTAGCAAAGATACTGGAATGGTTCGCCATTTCCTTTTCCAATGTGTTGCCACTTTACAGATGAGGAATTAAGGCAAATATGGCTCAGAGTGAATCTAAATAGTAATTGTTTCTCTTTCAGTCAGCAACCCTGAGGGTCTTCCCCTCCCAGTTGGATTTTTTTATTAAAGGTATGATCCCTTGATTCCCTTAACAGGCCTAATCACTGAATGGGCATTGTCTCTCTCAAAGTGAGAACTCAGAAATACCTTAGCTTAAAAAGGCCAAGGTCCCCCACTGCATCTTGGGTCATCTCCAGTCATCCTAATCTATGTCTTGTCACTGGACTCAGATGGCTCTGGAGGAGAAAATGAGACTGGTGACTTTGCACAGCCCTCCTCACTTAAATCCAATTCAATTGCAAGTCATGGCATCATCTTCCCATACAACCTTGCCAATCACAACAACAATCATACAACCTTGTCCGTGGTCACATAGCTAGTAAGTGTGTGAAGCCAGATTTTAACTCAGAGCTTCCTAATTCCAAGCCCAGGGTTCTATCCACTATCTAACTTCTCCCTAAAGAATGTGATAAGACCCTCCAAATTAAATCAAGATATAAAGGAATACTTGGTGACTTCAATACAAAGGTCGAAATAGTTCATTCCCCAAATTCCAAAAAAAATTCCCAATTTTTGTTTTTGCCATCTTTACCTATTTCAACCTTTGTACTGAAGTCACCAAATATTCCTTTCTATCTTGAGGTAGGAAGACCTTTTGCAATGATCTAAGCAAGAGGTGACAAGGGTCTAAACAAAGGTGGTAGTTGTGTGAGTGTAGAGAAAGGTAGATTGTGGTGAAGGTAGAAACAGCAAGATTGGACAATCAATTGGACATGTGGGATAAGGTAGAGTAAAGAGTCCAGGATAATGCCAAGATCTTAAACCTGGGACCTTTAAAGAATGGCAGTATTTTTGACACAAAGAGAAAAATTTAGAAGGCAAGAAGGTTTAGTGAGGAAAGTGATGAATTCAGTTTTAAATATGTTGACTTAAAAATGTCTACAGGACATGCAGTTGAAATGTCCAATAGGAAATTGATGATCTAGGGCTGAAGCTCAGGGGAAAGACTGGAACTGGATATATAGATCTAGGAATTATCTGCAGGGGGTAAGAATTAAACCCTTGGGAGATGATGAGGGTACCAAAAAAGAGAGAATATAAAGGGAGAGGAGAAGATGGCCCAGAGGGAACACTTACAGTTATGGAGTGTGATATGAATGATGAATCAGCAAAGGAGACTGAGAAGGAGCAGTTAGATAGGAGGCAAATCCAAAACGGCATGAAAACCCAGAGAAGTGAGAGCATCCAGGAGAAGGGGGTGGTCAACCATGTCACATAGATCACATACAACAAATAGGTTAAGAAGGATTAGGACTGAAAAAGACCATCAGGTTAGGCAATTAAGAGATCTCTAGTAGCTTAAATGAGACTGAAAACTAAATTGCAAAGGATTGAAGAATGAGTCAAAGGAGAAAAAGTGGAAGCAGAGACTATAGACAACTTTTTTCAAGGAATTTGAGAAAAGGAAGACAGCTATGGGACAATAGTTTGAGGGATAGTAAGGTCTAGTAAAAGTGTTTTAAGGATAGGAGAGACTTGAGCATGTTTGAAGGCAGTAGGAAAGGAACCAGTTGATGGGGAGAGACAAAGATTTTTTTTTTTTTTTTGCTTTTTGGAGGGCAGTTGGGGTTAAGTGACTTGCCCAAGGTCACACTGCTAGTTTTTGTGAAAAGTGTCTGAGGCCGGATTTGAACTCAGGTCCTCCTGACTCCAGGGCCATGCTTTATTCTGCCCCCAAGCAAAGAGACAATATTTAAGAAAGATTATTAAGATTGCAATCTGCTGCAAATGCTAGGAGGATCAATGAACATGTAGAGTGATTGGCCTTGGCAAAGAGGAAAGAAACTTATTTTTCAGAGACTAAGGGAAGGGAGAAGAGAATTGGGGAGTTTTGAGATGAAGAGAACAGGAGAAGAGGGAACTCAGATGCCTCAATTTTCTTCAGCAAAGACAACTAAGGAAAGGGGAAGGGGAGGTGTTAAGGCTTGAGAAAGAAACCTTGGAAACCTTCTGTGGGAAATGAAAGAGGGAATCAAATAGAGACGAATGATAGGACTACCTTGCTGGTAGGGAGGGCCCAGTTGAGGTTGTATGACATGGTTATGGGATTTCCTATAGCTTTGTTTCATAGTTAATGAGTAGTAGCAGAGAAGGCAGATAGTGTAACCCAGAGCTGTGATTGGGCAAGAGAAACAATGATTAAAAAAAAAAAGGGAGAAGGGGAGAGATTCAAGAGTAGAAGGCAATGAATCATCAAAATGGCTAACTATTGGGTTGGGATTAGAGAACAAGGAAAAAGAAATCAGAGCAGAGATAAATGGCTTGAGAAAGTTGAGGTTGGAGGTCTCATTTAGAAAGACAAACATATGCAGGAGGGGTGAAACATGGGGAGATAAAATTATGGGCAGATAGGGAAATGTCGGACTTTCTCATTAGCAAGGTGGAGCATTTGTGGGTATGGCAAAATCTAATGGGTCAGCATCCCAAGGTTGCTGCTGAGGTGAAGTGAAAAAGTAGGTCATGGGAGGTTGAGGAAATAGGGTGTTGGAGAGTTTGAGAGAGCATCTACATGAATGTTAAAGTCCTCTAGTTGAGGAAAGGAAGACGGTGAACCAGGCATTAGAGAACTAGAATAGTTTCTTTGAGAAAAAAAACAGAAGGCACTGGGTACAACAAGCACCAAACATCTTAAAGAGTAAAATTGTGTTTTGATGAGAAAAACTAATTACAGATGTACAAGTAATTCCTGAACAGCTTGCTTCTACGCAGTCAGGCAACCAACTTGTTCAAACAAGTTACTACAAAACTAAAAGGAGAAAAAGATGACTTGCAATTGAAACAACTATACACTTGACAAACTTAAGCAAGAAATTAAAAATGGAAAACAGAGTAGATAGAATAGTAATAACAATAACTAATATTTACATGGTATTTAATACTGTACTTATTATGTACCAGACACTGTACTAAAGACTTTACCAATATTATCTAATTTGATCTTCACAACAACCTTGGGAAGTAGAAGCTATTATTATCCCATTATACAGATAAGGAAATTGAGGCAAACAGAGGCTAAATGTCCAGGATCACATGTCTAGTAAGTATCTGAGGCTAGATTTTAACTCTAGGCTTCCTGATTCCAGGCCTAACATTTTATCCATTAAAACACCTATGTGCCTAATTAAGCATTTTCATGCAAATATTTATTCATTATAAAATTATTTGCCATAAAAATAAGACTAAAAGAGCCTAAAAAAAATCTTAGTCAGCAACCTCTTATTTGCCAAGTAGAAAGAAATGGTAGCTAAGGGTAACACCAGTTTAAAACATCGACTTTTTTGTAAGAGTTTAAGAAGCAGCATGGTGAAAGATTGAGCCATATAAGGGTCAAACCAGGTTTTAAAAAAACTTGCAAGTAATCCCTCTAAACAAAGTCATACTGTGGGCCTTAGGGATGCAACTGGAAGGACAACAAATGGTGGGGGATGGGGGATGCAAAATGTCTAAATTTTTATAATGAGCTCTTTTTACTATCAAGGAAAATAGAGCCACCGCATTTGGATTCTAAGAAAGAAGGGGTAGAAATAGCACTAAAGAAAACAGAGATAGGGAACAGATTCAGATTACACCAAGTATACATAGAGATTTTTTGGAGGCATCACAAATATGAGAGTGTCAAGGAATAGAGTCACAAGGTTTCTGAAGGAGATGAAGGTATCAAAAGTATTATTTAAAAATAAAACTAGACTTCTGTCACTACTTAACCCTCCAACCAGAAAAAAAAATTCACCAACTACAAGCCAAATATCTATTTCCCCATCTTTATCAAATTTCTATGGAAATCATCAATATGTAGATCAACGGCATCCTTAACAAGGATGACAATAGGAAACAGTCAAGACTTTCTGAAGCAATATCCCATGATAAACCAGATCTTAACCATCATACAATTGACCAAAAGCTATAAATACAAGATCCCACTAAACTTATGATGACTACCAAAAAAAAAAAAAACCTTTTGATAGAGAAAATGCCACCTGGTAGTCTCTCTTCCAACAAGGTTTGTTACTGTTCAGTGGTTTTTCAGTTGTGTAGGACTCTCTATGACCCCATTTGGAGTTTTCTTGGAAAACATACTAGAATGGTTTGCCATTTCCTTCTCCAGCTCATTTTACAGATGAAGAAACTGAGGCAAACAGGATTAAGTGACTTGCCCAGGGTCACATAGCTAGTAAGTGTCTGAGGCTGAATTTGAACTCAGGAAGATGATTCTTCCTGACTCCAGGCCCAGAGCTCTATAAACTATGGCTCCACCTAGCTGTGCGCCCCTCAACCCCCTTCCACCCCACAACAGGATTATCTGTCAACTACTTGGAGAGAAGTGGAGAGGACCTATTACTTCATTGGCATAGAAAACTCTTCAGGGATGAAGAGGCTTGCCTAGGAGACCTATATGAACTGATGCAAAGCAAAGTGAGATCTTGTGCACAGTAACAGCAACATTGCAATGATGATCAACTGTGAAAGACTTGGCTACTCTGATCAATACAATCATTGAAGACAATTCCAAAAGACTCAAGATGAAAAAACATTATCTACCTCCAGAGAGAAAATGGATGAACTCTGAACACAAACTGAAGCATCATTTTCTCACTTTATTTTTTTTTTGCTTTTTTTGAAATATGACTAATGTGGAAATGTTTGGAATGATTTCATATATATAATTGATACATTGCATGCCTTCTCAGTAAGTGTGAGAAGGAGGGAGAGAATTTGGAACCCAAGATTTTAAAAGAAAAGAATGTTAAAAAAATAATAATAATAAAATGATTTTTTAAGACATTCAGTATCAGTGTTTGAAAAAGAAACACAGGCAAAGTCTAAAGTTTCAGATACATCGTATTATGTCTCTATGTACATGTTGCTCTCTATACGAAAAAAATGTAAACTCAGAAAGAGAGAGAGAGAGAAAGAGAGAGAGAGAGAGAGAGAGAGAGAGAGAGAGAGAGAGAGAGAGAGACTTGTCTAAAGTCATACAGTTAGTAGGTCAAAGGCAAGACTTGAAACCAGGTTTTCCTGGCTCTAAGGTTGACTCTGTCTTCCCATCCATTTATCAGAATTATTTAAGATTCCTTGAAAGATATAAAAGTAGAGATAACAGTTCAATGACCTTTTGGTGATTAATATCACATGAGGTATAAAGCAAAACTGTATCCTTGCCAATTGCATTTGTGTGTCCTGAAGGCAATATAGTATAGAGTCCAAAGTAAATAAAGATTCTCTATAGATTCTCCATCTGCTCCTATCTGTGCATGGCATTGTTGCGGTCACATCAAGTCCCAGGGCACTGTAGCAACTCATGGATGAGAACTAAAACCATTCAAAAAAGTGTGAATTAATGATGCACAAGGACAGCTAGGTGGCACAGCAGATAAGGCACCAAGCCTAGAATCAAGAAGATTCATCTTCCTGAGTTCAAATCCAGCCTCAGACATTTATTAGCTGGGTGACCCCCAGGCAAATCACTCAACCCTGATTACCTCAGTTTCCTCATCTGTAAAATAAACCAGAGAAGGAAATGGCAAACCACTCCAATAACTTGGCCAAGAAAACCCCAAATGGGGTCATGAAGAGTTGGATATGACTAAAACAACCAAACACCAACAATGATGAACAAAGGAAAAGTCAAGCAGACAAAGAATGCCTGCTGTGCAGATTTATAAATAGACAAACTTAAACCACATTCCTCAGCATATAACTCCTGTACAGAAGACAACAAATAGGCCCAGAATAAAATGGAGGCGGGGGAGGGGAGGAGCAAACTAGATGGTCTTTTGGAATTTGCAAAGCTTCTTAAAACTTCTCCCAGAAGGAAAGGCTGGTAATTTTCATGCCAAAATTTCTAGCCAATGAGACTAGACAGTTTCAAGTCATAAAACATTTCCTTTTCCCTCTTTTCTAGTTTTCTTAGCAGTAGCTCTTGGTAGGTTTGAAATACTATGTGAAGGGAGAAGTGAATAATTTGATGAGAACTGACTTTTCCTAAAATTGAAAGCTCAGCTTACTTAGCTCACTCACACCACCTGCTGCTTGCGACTGGATGCAAAGTAAACATTCAAAGAATTAGTTAAGGCAGCAGGCACTCCACTCCTTTCCAAAAACTACATCCTCATCTTCACATCAAGTGCTTCATACAATAAGTAACTCAAAACTAGGTGTTTAAAGCCAGCTTCAGAACCACTCTCTACCCGGCTTCTCAACATCAGCCTATGACACCTGCCTTCTCAGCACCGTGACAGCCAGTGACAACTGAAACCCCAGAGAGGTTCTTCAGAGCAGCAAGTACCACTGTCATGATCAAGGTCCAGAAAGAATGCTAGAGAACAAAGCACATCTGTCATTTTCTTTTCCTCCATTTCATTTCTTCTTTTCCAACTCCAACCTGAACTTCTCACCTCTCATCTCTCAGGAGACCTCTGCTGAGCCTCCTCTCACTGGATCAGCTTCAATAACCAAGCCCCAGTTAGTTGTGGGCATCTTTTAGAAACCTCTTACACTGATCAACAGCATGAAACAGCAGTCAAAAAAATCTAATGTGACCTGTTATTACATTAAGAGAATATGACTTGTCAATTGGGAAATGGATAAAAAACTGTGATACTTAAATGAAATGTAATATTACTGTGTAATAAAAACCAATGAATATGGGGAAATTCAGAGAAACACAGGAAGATATTAGGCAGAATGAAGAAAGCACAAGCAAGAAAATAATATGCACAATGACTGTAACATAATTGAAAACATCAAAAACAATTGAAAAGTTTATAATAAGCAAGCTTGGCTATAGAGATAAGAGAAAATGCACCTCTATCCCTTCTTTGCAGAGGTGGAACACTGTCATACTCAATGTGTTTTGTTTGTTTGCTCAGCTGGGTTTTTTTCCCCTTATTCACAAAACATTAAAGCCAGTTCACTCAAAAGCTGGAAGCTTGTAGACTACACCTGCCCAAGCTCCACTTAATGGTTTTTTGGGGGGGGCTCCTGGCTTAAAGTGAATGTCAATGGTAACTGTTTCTCTTTGGAACAGCAAACTTGAGGGTCTTCCCCTCCCAGCTTGATTTTATTTTCTTTTTTTCTAATTAAAGGGGCCGTCCCTTGACTTACTTCTTAAAAAGGCCTATACACTGAATGGGCGTTAACTTCATTCTAAGTGAGTACCTGAAAGGGCCTTAGCCTAAAAGAGCCAGGGTCTCCCATTGCATCCTGGGTCATCTCCAATCATCCTGATGAAAAATCTGGTCACTGGATCCAAATGGCTCTGGAGGAGAAAGTGAGGCTAGTGTCCTTGCACAGCCCTCCCTCACTCAAATCATGTCATCATTTCCCTGATGCAAGGGATCATGTCATCATGCAAGTCATGTCATCATTTCCCTGATGCCATGGTCCTCTTCAAAAACAAAGGATAAACACACAAGGAAAGCCTCAACAAGTAACAGAAAAGAAGGTATATATTTGGAAATTAAGGTGCTAAAAAATTGTCAATAAAACTTGTTTAACACGAAAATAATTTGTGACCTTGGACAAGTCACTTAACTCCAATTGCCCTGCTTTCCCCCCTCCAAAAAAAAAAAAAGAGGATAATTTCCAAAACAAGTGAAGTCTTAGTCTGGCGGTACTTTATTTTGGTCAGACCACATATGGAATACTGCATGCAGTTCTAAGTACCACATTTTAGGGAGAGAGTGAGGTGGTGCAATGGGTAGAAAGCTAAATGTGAAGTCAGAAAAATCTGAGTTCAAATCTTGCCACAGTCACAAGTTCTATTAAGTGCCTAATATGTGTCAGGCACTATTTTTTTTACAAATATTATTTCATTTGATCCTCACAGCAACCCTGAGAGGAGGGAGTATTATTATCCCCATTCTGCATTTGAAGAAACTGAGACAAACAGATGTTTAAGTGACCTGCCCAAGGTCTGAGACCAGATTCTAACTCAAGTCTTCCTGACTCCAGACACAGTGCCCCTAATGAAAGACATGATTACAAAGGGAAGCAATTCTAGTAAAATTCAGTTATCAAAATATTTTTTAAAAGTAATTCATGGATCTCAGGTCAAGAGCCCTTGTTCTAGGCTCTCTCTCTCTCCTTTGACAGTCTCATCTCCTTTCCAATGTCTCCATTTATTTACCACCTTTATACGGATGACTATAAAATCTTTATTTCCACCTCAGTCTCAACCTCGTCTCAGAGTTCTGATCACATATTCCCACTTGCCTATTGGTTATCTCCACCCTGATGTTCTGCTAGCACTTCAAACCCAATATATCCAAAACTGAACTTCTGATCTTCCTTTCAAAATCTACCTTTCCTCCTAGTTTATCTATTTCTATTTATGATTCTGAGCCTGAATAATCAATTTAGTCTAGGTCAATGGTTCTGATTCACATGGATTCTCTCTGTGTCTCTCTGTCTTCTCTCAGTCTCTCCTAATTTCCTTCTCTTCCTCTACCTCCTTTCTCTCCATCTCTCTTCTCCCCTCTCCTTTATCTCCATCCCTTTCCTATGTTCATTCTGTCTCTGTCTCTTTGCTTCTGTCTGCCTCTGTCTCTATCTCTCTGCTTCTCTCATTTCTCCCTATATTAGAAACTTATATAAAAATTATCATTAAACATTAACATAATTTTCTCTTGCACACCTTTAACTCTGAGCCCCCAAGTCAGGATGAAATCCTAGCTTTCTTAGACTATTCAAACCACTATCCTGTTTTAATTATGTGTATTCCCAGCAATTCACTGATGATAACCTCCATTATACTCTCCACTGCTTACAACTAATACACAAACATAAATAACAAAAGTCAAAATTAATCATAGTTTTAAATGAACCAAAATCAGTTCATAGAAACACCTTCAAGAATCAGAGAAAATTATAAATAAAATTCCTGCCAGCAACAGGCTCTAGAGAGGAAGAAGAGTTAAATCTTGACAACTTTTCCCTCAGTTCTTAAAGGAACAGTTAGAGATGGTATCCTCATTTCATTCCAGCTCATCAGTTCCTAAATGTCTGGGGAAACACTACCGCATTAACACCTTGTCATTATTCTCTATTCAAATTGCTTGTCATTGTACTGTATTCCACTCACTGTTAGTGCCAACTACTTTCCCTCAGCCATCATCCATTTTTCTTTCTGCTACTGTAATCTCACTCAAAACTCAGTGTTATAAATAAGGGAAATCCATTCCACCATCCAGAGCTAGCGACCCTTCCTCTCTAAGCAAGTTATCCATTTGGATCACAATCCCCATAAGAATATGCAGCCACTCTCTAGAGCCTGATTTTACCACCTTATGGTTTTAGACTCCCCACAGAAGAGAAATTAATTCAGGTGTTTATAGAGTGGCAACCCCTTTCCCATTTGACCTAAGATGCCTGAATTATTATTATTTAGCGGTAATAGCAGTAGTTGCTGCTGCTGTTCAGTCATTTCAGTTGTGTATGACTCTGTGACCCCATGGGAATTTTTTGGCAAAGATACTGGAGTAATTTGCCATTTCCTTCTCCAGCTCATTTTGCAGATTAGGAACTTGAGCAAACAGGGTTAACTCACTTGCCCAGGGTCACAGATAGTGTCTGAGACTGAATTTGAAATCATGAAGATGAGTCTTCCTGATACCAAACCCAGTCCTCTAGCCACTGTCTTCCCTAGCTACTTGTTTATATATGTATCACATCACTTTAACTTCATCAGATTATCCAAGCTGTTATGTCCATCCATCTCTACCTCCCAGAGATCTCAGTGAGTCATGTCTGCAAATTCTCTCACCACTGATCCAGTCCTCTCTGCCTTAGTTGGTTTTCTTAAAACATATTTACAGCTAGTTATTATTGCTGGCTCTGCCTTTAAATGAAGTTTAAGTTCATTCCCTGTTGCCCTAGACCCTGGGGGTGAGGAACCACACGTGGACTTCTAGGTCCTTGGGTGCAGCCCTTTGACTGAGTCCAAGTTTTACAGAACAAATAATTAAAGAGTCACATTTGAAGACCCAAAGGCCCACATGTGGCCTCGAGGCTGAGGTTCCCCACCCCTGCTAGACATTCAGGCCCTATTTCTTTCTGGAACCACTTTATCAGTGGTCATAAGGCTTATGTTTTTATTGTGTGTGAGCCTTAGTTTCCCACATTTGATCTAAACGCCTGTTCAAAACCAAAATCCTTTATTAGCATTTCTAACAAGTTCCTGTTCCCCAGCTCCTAGATGAAACAGACACACTCTGGCATCAAATAACATTTCACTCTTTTCCCTGACCCAGGCTGCCTGCCCCCATCTACTTTCTCTCTTCACAAAGGGATGGATGAATCATTGCCCAAACCCCTTCCCTAAGTGACTTTTTTTTTCAGACTCCAGGTTTGTAATAGAATGAAAAGTTAAAATTACCCACAGCAACTAATGATGAACAGTTGCTCCCTAAACCAGAAAAAGAAGCTCAAAAGGGTATTGATGGCTTTGCAAAACTCAAAGACTCCACAAATTAAAAGAAATAGTCAAAAATAAACTAACATTGTCCTGTTCATGATTATAATGATTTGACAATAGCAAAGTAAATGGTCCCTCCAGACTGTTAGGAGGAAAGGAAATTTTTTCGTGGAACATAAATAAGAGGAAAAAAAAGAGGGAAGAAGGAAATGAAGACAGGACAGTATCCATAAACAGAATTTTGCCAGTTCTTTACTTGGTAAGAAATTAATAAAGATAATCTCTTATCTTCTGTCCATCAAGTTCAGGAGTTCCTCGAAGCCACTAGAACTGTCAGATGTAGAACTGTACATGATGACTTACTCAGACATTAGCACTACAGGTGACACACAGGGTTAGAAGCATCTGGTGACACAATGCATGGAGCTGGCCTGGAATCAGAAGCCCTGAATTCCACTCTGGCCTCAGTGTGATTCACAACTGTATAATGAAGATAATAGCAACAACCTCCAAGGGTTGTTTTGAGGTTTAAATGAGATAATAGTTGTAGAAGAGTTTAGCACAGTTCCTGTCACTCAGTAGACACTGCCTTCCCCTACCCCCCCCCCAAAAAAAAATATATAAGTGGGAACTTGTGTATTCTTTGTAGCAGGCAAACTACAATGATCACTCTGTTTATGTTTTTATTTCAGCAAGACTCTCAAGATCAATGAGTAAGTTCTTTATTCGTTTGTCAGTTCTGGGATCCTTTGGTGTCTTATAATGTCTAAAGCCTTTCTTTGTCTCCTCTACTCCTGATTTCAGGGGCTCTTCATGAGCTTGGAGTTTTTCTTGCCTCTCTGTCATCCATTATTACCCCATATTTCTCTAAAGTTAGGCAGATCAGAGTCACAGTACTGTACATTGGTCTATCAGTTTGTTGTGAGGTAACTAATCCTACTAAGCAACACTTCTGTGTAAGAACTTCTTCACCATGCAAAAAAAATGATGTAGCCCTGGTCAGCCCTGGGGGAGGGGGAAGGAGGGGGAGGAAGAGATTGTCATTTTTATGGGGAGGGAGATTAGTATAGAAAGTATAGAAAGTAGAAAACCTGGGAAAAGTATGGGAAGTAGGGAGGTAGAAAGTGAAAAACCATAGCTATATGGAAGGACACTAATTCATATTACAACTACTATCAGTGATAAAAATGAGGGGGAAAGAGAGAGAAGTGGGGAGAGAGAGAGAGAGAGAGAGAGAGAGAGAATGAAAAGTATTGTATAGTGGAAAACTTCTTGCTAGATTTGAAATTAGAGAACCTAGGTCCAAATTCTAACTCTGCCACTTACCTATGTGATATTGGACAAGTCAATCAACATTTCCTAAGGCTCAATTTCTTCATCTGCAAAATTTGAGGGCTGGACTAGGTCAGTGGTTTCCAAAGATTTTTGAAGTTCCAAAAACTGTGTTGTGAGCTCCCTGGGTAATTTAATATATTATTCATAATATTATTTTTGATTTATCCATTAAGTGGTTACAATAATAATTTTTGTCCCCCCAAGCTCCAAATTAAATTTTGTTGTATAAGGATAAAATTCTACCTATAATTATGAAAACCCCAATTATAAAATTATAAAACTCTAGCTATAAAATAATTAATATTTCATATGGGACATTATGTGAGAATTAAAAGAAGTCATCTAACAAGACCTTATATGTTTATTATTATCTATAAGACTTCATACTGATAGTATTTTACAAACTTTGTTGAATATAAATAATATTTTTGATGGAATAAGTTACAATTTGGAAGACATTTAACATAATATAATAATTACATATAAGTTTAACTATAATGTTAGACATTCTTATTTGAACAAAGATTTGTGATATTCGGCACCCCAAATCAAAATGGTCCTAAATCTGGTTTCACATCAAGTTTATTTCTGTATTTCATTTAGAAACAAGAATAAAGTAAAAATGCTTGTTTATAAAAAATATGTGGTAGAAAATGGTGGAAGAAATGGTAGAAGAGAACTTATCAAGCTCTCTAAGGAATGGAAGTTAATTTTTTATATTAAGTCACCTAACCAATCAATGAAAATCAATAGCTCATTATAACATAAGATATTTACTTTTCTACTGGTTAATGACAAACTCTGTGTTAAATAATAAATGTACTTAAAGTTTTTTATTTTTTACATCTTTATTTTTAACAATATTCATATAAAAACTGACCTTTGTAAAGAAAGAATCTCTTCAAATATAAGATTCTTCTATTCTACGACTGGCATACCAGCTACATTCTCACAGAAATTCTACTGACTGATTAGTTTCGCCAACTAGTTCATTTGAAAATCCCGCAGAAAGAAGAATAATAACATAGACTAATTTAAAGCAGAAAAAAAAAAAGACTTCATATGGTAGGGAAAGGCAATATGAGGTTGGGGGATTTTTTCCTGCAATAGTTTGTAATGGTCCACAATGGTTTCAAGATGGCATGTAATGCATATCCAGAAAACATAGTTCAAACAGCCTAACATTTGCACTTCAAGAATGCAAGAGTCTGTAACATCTCAATCATGTGATTACACAGATAATGAGATATGATTCTAGGATAACAGAGAGGAATAAGAGAGTTAGTCTGTTGCAGGGTACAGAACAGTGTACAGATGCTCATTCATCTGGCCATCTGTTGGGAATCAGTTTGTGCTTGAATTTCAAACTCTTGTGGTGGTCTGGAAACAATTTGATGAAAGGTTGAGAAAATGCAAAAACATGTATAGGGCGGAGACCTACAATGTAGTGAGACCCACATGTGGCAAAGGCTATTCTTGTCCTTGTCCCACTCAAAGGGAGACAGAATAAACATCTCTAGTTTCTTCTCCCTCACGCTTCTCCAAGCGACATGTTTGTTCCTGCCAGGAGGAGAAACAGGAAGTTGGGGCTAGAGGTTACTCCATTTTCCTCAGAGAGAAGGAATACTGGGCTAGAATTATATCCCTCTACTCCCTTAAATATTATTAGTCTATGAGATATCTTCAGGTTCAGTCTAACATCTGATGACCTTCCTTAGGGAGAAGCAGGACCCCCAAGTTCTATATCCAAAGTTTGACCCTTTTCTTACCAAATACCAGTTACACAATGAAGACCTGTTTATCCAAATCACAGCAAAACAGAAATCTGCAAAGGTAAACATAGGAGAATATATATCCAATCACGTGGAATAAAGGAACTCTCCTATTAGGAGTCAGGTGCCTCAGTTCAACCAAGTCCTTGACCTCACATAAGAGGAAATGCCCTGCAGTCTCTAGTGTAGCAAGCTAGGAATAGGGACATGATGGAGACTACCAGCTCCTCCCACATCTTCCCAGAGTCTTTTCCTTTGGCAACCTGAACTCCGTCTTCCATATAGAGTCTGGAAGCCAGAATCACCCAAAGCAACTCAAGTCAAGGAAGACTTGGAGCTCAAAGAGTCCCAAACAGGACAGAAAGAGACTAGAACTTTCCCACTCTCACCCACTCTGCTCCACCCTTCATTCATCTCCATTGATTAGGAAAGAGTCCTTTACCAATTGGGACAGGGGTTACAAATGAGTTTAGAAGCTATGAGAATCTGATGCAATCACTGCATGAATACTGAAGTCATTATGCACATAATCATGAAAGTTTCAAATTGCTGCAGAAACAAACCTATAATTCTCCAAACACACACATGCTTATTGTCACAAAGGAAAAATATATTCATAACACAATTGAGTAATTACTTACAGCTTAAGGAAGTATTAAAGAATTTTTAGTGGGAATCCCTTGTACTATCATCATGAATTAGCTCCCATTTAGCTAACATTTACACTGCAAATGGGAACCACTGGACTAGATGCCCAGTAAGCTACCTTCCAGCTCCATTTATGATCCTATGAAATGGATAAAGTAGGTAAGGAGGAAAGGGGTAAAGAAAGAAAAGGAAAATATGAGAGATCAGAATGAACTGTCTACAGAGCAGTTGTGCTGACCTCGTTGTTGTATGCCTGTGAAGGCTTGGACAGCATGCCAGTCCCATGCTGGGAAACTGAATTACTTTCACTTGAATTGTCTTTAAAAGATTATGAAGATCACCTGGCAAAATGAGGTACAGGACGCTGAGGTCCTTTTTGGAGCTGAATCATTCAGAGAGTGCAGCTCCAATAGGTTGCCCACATTGTTTGAATGCCAAATATCCATTTGCCTAAAAGACTATTTTATGGACAATCCATACAAGACAAGTACTCACATGAAGGTCAGAAAAAGCAATAGGACATCAAGGTCTCTCTGAAGAACTTTGGAATCAATTGTATGATATGGGAGATGCTGGCAAAGGACCTCCTGGCATAGCATGCCCACATCAAAGAAGGCATTGTGCTCTTTGAGTGAAGCAGAATTGCAGTGGCTCTAAAGAAATGTGAGGTGCACAAATTTAAAGACATCTCCACTCCAAATGTTCATGCGCACTATTTGTGCCCAATTTGTGGCAGAACCTTCCAAGTTCATATTGGTCTGATCAGCCACAGTAGGACACACTCTACCTTGACTCCAACATGGTGATATCATTTTGGTCCTCTTCAAAAATGAAGAACAATCATTGCCTTTCGAAATTCCCATGAATTTTCTAGTCTAGCACTTCATCATAGCTTTTTTCAGTAATTTTTTTAAACTGGCATTTTATTTTCAAATTTGAAAGATTGTTTTTGAAATAAAATTCATCATAGCATGACATCTGAAGATTTAACACAAATGTAAAGGCATGACTTAGAAATTTATTCTGAAACTTTTATATCAGTTTAGTAGCATTCACCTAAAGATAAGCAAGCATTTATTTCATTGATTTAAAGCTTTTATTTTCCTGAAATGATATTTTTTTAGTCCGCATTATAGTGGGATAAGCTTTGGTGGGAAAACAAACAAAAAACTCAAGTAAAAAAAGCCTTGAGTATATGCAACTTTTATAACATGAAAAATCAGAAGACTTCTGAAAAGATGGCAGAGTAAGAAAATGCCAAGGAACCAGTCTCTTCATAGTCCCTCTATGTCTCCCTTCACAGTCAGAAATGCTTTTCTTTAAGTTCTAGAAGTCACAAAAACACAATAAAATTCATTTGAAAGGCAACGAACAAATCTGAGAAAAGGCTCTGAAACAATCTTATTTTGCTTAAGAAAACAAAAGGAAAATTTGACAACTTGACAAATTTGAAATTTTGACAAGACTGTCAATTTATACTAGAAACAATCTAAGAATTATGACAAGATAAGCTTGATTGGACAGTCACACAGAATTAAATGAAAATTCAAACTCAGCTATGAATACAACTAAAATATCCTGGAATAAGACAATGAAAAAATGTTTTTTTAAAAATGACTAAAGGAAACATGATTGGAAGTAGGGGGAAAAAAACTAGCACAAATGCAAAGAATAGCAGACAAATTCAAGTGGAAGAGCAAATTCATAAAACATTTTTTGATCAAACACAATTCAAGGAAAAATATTTATCTCATTTAGAAAGTTGATCTAGAAGAATAAAGATTAGAATTGTTGGTATCCTAGAACAGACTGAAAAGGAAAAGAAGCAGAGTATTATATTTATTTTTTTTTCTTTTTTGGAGGGCAATTGGGGTTAAATAACTTGCCCAAGGTCACAGGGCTAGGTTTTTGTTTGTGTGTTAAGTGACTGACACCGGATCCGAACTCAGGTCCTTCTGACTCCAGGGCCAACGCTCTACTCACTGCGCCACCTAGAAGCCCCCAGAGTATTGTATTTCAAGAATGTATTTATTTAAGAAACAAATATGAAGAAAAACAATACTATAAATAAAAAGAATCCACAACATTCCAATATGAAAAATTTTAAATTCAACTATCCAAAGCACAACACCAAATTTAAAAATTACAGACACACACAAAGGGAAAAAAATTATCAGACTTCCAGAAAGAAGGAAAAATATATCCAGAAACACCCACTGGCATCTCACCAATTTATTTGGGAGAAGGGGTGATGACAAAATTTAAGTTAGAATTGACTATATTCTATATTCCTAGTTGAACAAGAATAGGTCTAGAGCCTGGAATCTAAGCAAGCTCAAGCATTTTCTTAGAAGGTAAAAGATCATCATTGAAATATGTATGGTATTCATGCTGAAGACTACTGGAGACTCTGAGCTCACAAGGACCAGGACCCATCCTGGAAGCTTAACCCCAGAAGTCAGGTTCTTTTTTTGATGCTGTTCCCACCACAGAGTAACTACAAGAAAATTTCTAAAAACAAAACAGAAATGGCTTATTTCTAGGAGGGTTCCCAAAAAACCCAGTATCAGAATCCCTCTCACAAAAACATTTTATATTCAATAATAGCATGGGATACCCTACAGAAAATGCCCAAAACAAAGGACTCAAAGGCACACTTGAACTAATATGGAAACTAAAAAATATCTTCAATAGATCATAAGTATTGTCTCTCCCATTAGAACATGAGTTCCTAAGGGCCAGGACCATATTTTTGTCTTTCTTTATATCCCCATCCCTTACCCCCAATCACTGCCGTGTCACAGTGGAGGGGATTGTGTAGCTCAATGAAACAATGAGCAGGGTTACCCAAGATGGACAGGTCATAGTGGACCACAAAAGGTGATTCACTGCAGAAGGATATGACAAGCCTCTCCAGTATCTTTACCCAGAAAATCCCATGGACAGTACTAAAAGGATAAAAGAGATGATATTGGAAGATGATGTTTGGAAGGCAGAGAAGCATTGCAACAGCAAAAGCCAGGAGAGGTGATAGAATTACATCTGAGCTAAGTGCCATTCAATATGCCAGCAAATTTGGAAAATAACATTGGCCATTGAATTGGAAAAGATCAGTTTATGTACCGGGTCACAAAGAAAGGCAAGGCTAGGAATGTTCAAATTACTGAACAAATGCATTCGTTTCACATACTAGCAAAGTTATACTTAAGATTCTGCAAGCTAGGCTTCAGTAATATGTGAGTCAAGAATTCCCAAAAAAGCAGGCTGTTTTCAAAGAGGCAGAGGAACTTTAGAGATCAAATTGCCAATATTCACTGGATTATAGAGAAAGCAAGGGAGTTTCAGAAAAACGTCTACACTAAAGCCTTTAACTGTGTAGATCACAACAAAATGCAGCAAGTCCTCAAAGAGGTGGGAGTGCCAGAACATCTTACTCCTCACCCGAGGAGCCTGTATGTGGGCCAAGAAGCAACAGTTAGAAGAACAGTTGATTGGTTAACGATTGTGAAATTTGTCGTCTTATTTATGTAACTTATAAGCAGAGTATATTATGCCAAGTACAGACTGGATGAATCAAAGTCTAGAATCAAGGTTGCTGGGGAAAACATCAGCGTTATCAGACATCCAGACAACATCGATCTAATGGCAGAGAATGAAGAGGAATTAAGGAGCATCTTGATGAAGGTGAAAAAGGAAAGCATAAAAGCTGGCTCAAAGCTGAACATTAAAAAAATAAGATTGTGGCAACTGGCCCCATCGCTTCCTGGCAAATAGAGGGAGGAGAAATGGAAGTAGCATCAAATTCTGTATTCTTGGGCTCAAAGATCACTGCAGACAGTAAGTGCAGCCATGGAATTAAAAGGCGTTTGCTGCTTGGAAGGAAGTCGATAGCAAACCTGCATAGCACACTAAAAAATAGAGGCATCCCTTTTTTCAGTCGGCGGCCAGCGCTAGTGTGTTCACACGCTGAGGCGCTGTTTCCCTACCCCAGCTTAATTCCTCCCTCGCCGCCGCATCTTTCTTCTCTTCCCGGTCCCTCCCACCACCATGGGCTTCGGAGATCTCAAGACACCCGCGGGTCTGCAGCACCTCAATGACTTCCTGGCGGACAAGAGCTACATCGAGGGGTTTGTGCCGTCCCAGGCTGACGTTGCAGTATTTGAAGCTGTCTCGGGCCCTCCTCCCGCCGACCTGTACCACGCTCTCCGCTGGTATAACCACATTAAGTCCTATGAGAAGCAGAAGGCCAGCTTGCCAGGAATAAAGAAGGCTTTGGGCAAGTATGGGCCTGCTGATGTGGAAGATACCACCGGAAGTGGAGCTACAGATAGCAAAGATGATGATGACATTGATCTCTTTGGGTCTGATGATGAGGAGGAAAGTGAAGAAGCAAAGAAGCTAAGAGAAGAACGCCTTGCTCAGTATGAATCAAAGAAATCAAAAAAACCTGCAATTGTTGCCAAGTCTTCCATCTTACTGGATGTGAAACCTTGGGATGATGAGACAGATATGGCGAAATTGGAGGAATGTGTCAGAAGCATTCAGGCAGATGGCTTGGTCTGGGGATCTTCTAAACTAGTTCCAGTGGGATATGGCATCAAGAAGCTTCAGATACAATGTGTGGTTGAAGATGATAAAGTTGGTACAGATATGCTAGAGGAACGGATAACTGCCTTTGAAGACTATGTGCAATCCATGGATGTTGCTGCCTTCAATAAGATCTAAAACCTACCATCCTCAAAAATTACATTTAAATAAAAACATTTGCAAGCAAGGAAAAAAAAAAAATAGAGGCATCGCCTTGCCAGAAAAGGACCATGTAGTCAAAGCTATGGTTTTCCCAGTAGCGATGTTTGGCTTCGAGAGTTGCACTATAAGGAAAGCTGAGTGCTGTGGAACTGATGCTCTCAAATCTCGGTGTGGAGAAGACTTTTGAGATTCCCTTGGACAGCAAGGAGGTCAAATCAGTCAATACTTGAAGAAATGAATTCAGGCTATTCACCAGAGGGACAGATACTGAAGCTGAGGCTTTGGTCACATAAAGAGAAGATGGGACTCATCGGAAAAGACTCTGATGTTAGGGAAGATTGAAGACAAAAGGAAAAGGGACAGCATGAACTTGGACAGACTTTGAGAGATTGTGGAGGATAGAAGGGCCTGGTATATTATGATCCATTGGGGTCGCAAAGAGTTGGACACAACTGAACAAATGAACAACAGGGTAGTAGAATTTTATACCCATCACATCGTCAAAAATAATTGAGCTCTGTTTTTTAAATCAGTAGAGCTTTAGGGAAACATATACCTTCATAAATTGTGGGTGCAATTGTAAAGTTTCAGTCAGGTGGTTAAGTCGATAGAGTATAGGTCCTGGAGTCAGGAAGACCTGAGTTGGAATCTAGATTCAGATACTTACTAGCTGTGTTACCCTGGGCAAGTCACTTAATCCTGTTTGCTTCTGTTTCCTCATCTATAAAATGAGCTAGAGAAGAAAATGGCAACCCACTCCAGTATCTTTACAAAAAAAGAAAACTAAGTGGGCTCATGAAGAGTTGGACTTGACTGAAAAAGAAAAAAACTAAGTAACAAGTTGCTGTTGTTAAAAGCAATTTGACAGCCAAGTAAAAACTGATTTCATCGTTTGGATCAGTGATCCCCTTGCTGAGAACATATCCTAAAGATCCAACTCTATAAAAAATCTCCCACAAAAGTCTTCCAATGCTACACTTATTATTAAAGATGATCTGAGTATATCCCGGACCACGCCTAGGGAACACAAACTATCACCAAATGGAAAGATTGTGCTAAAGGAAGCAGGGAAAGGCTCATCTCCAACAGACTGGCCTTTAGGTGGTACATTCTTTGGGACTGGCAACCCACAAAACAAAACAAAGAATAAAATGTCTTTCAATAACATATGTCCCATGCCTACTTCTGCAGTGACATTAAAGGGACAGAAAAGGGGGCAGAGGATGCTAAGAATAATTTATTTAAGAATTACAAGATTTTTTAGACCACCTACAAACATTACTATGGGTATGTGAGATGTGAGAATTTTGTTCAGTGATAAACCATGTCATTGGAGGATATTGACATGTTCTTGCTATAAATGTAGCCAAAAGACATAAAGAAGTTGTAGCTAGATGATTCACAAATAAAGTTGTCAGTGTTGATGATCTTGCCTTAAAATTCTCATGATGAGTTTAAGAAGAAAGATTAGCTAGAGGATAAGGGAGTTTCTGTGATAATACTTGTTACAGAGAATGAAGAAGTTGAGAATTTAACAAAACTTTACAAGACTCTCCAAATCAATATATACCTTGCTAAATGGTGAATTAAATGTGGAAGTGGTCATAAGGGAGAAGGAGGAAAAGAGAGACAGACAGAGATAGAAACAGAGAGACAGGGGCAAAGAGAAAGATGAAAATGGATATGACAAATAGAAACAGACATAGATATAGGCATGAATATAGATGAAGAAATTGTTATAATATAGATATTAGTATAAATATCAATATATGTGGTATATGGATGTATAAATATTAATATTTATATGATGATATAGATTAATATATCAAGATATATATGAATATGGATATGCATATATCATTTAGATGTCAATGCAAGTATTAACACTGCTAGATTATATCAAGATATAAATTGAGATATAGATAACAGATATGTATACATGTATGTGCATTTATATACGTGTATTTATGTATTCACGTGTACATATACACACATGCATATCTATGTATATGTGCATTTTGCTAGAAGGTATGGTTCAGGACAAAAATGCTTTGTATGTTACTAATAAACCTCATGCCTGTAAAGGTATACTAGAGGCAGACTGGGAAAAATTTTAAGTGCCAAGCAAAGGAGTTTGTACTTAATTCTAAAGAAATAAAGGGAGCCACTGGGTGTTCTTGAGCAGAGGAGTCAGACATACTTCAAGATGATTATTTTGACTGCTTTGTGGAGGATGAATTAGAGTAGGGGGAAAACAACAACTGGGAGTACAATTAGGAGGCTATTGCAATGTTCCAAGAGAGAGACAATTAATGTTTAAATGAGAGTGGTGATTATGACTAGAGAGAAAGGGATGTCTATAAGACATGTCATGGAGGTTGGATTAATGAGATGTGGCAACTGACTGGAGATGGTGAGAAAGGAAAAGGAAGGGACACAGATGAGCTTCTGAGGCTGGGGTCCTGAGTGACTGGAAAGACGGTGTTGTCCTTGACAGGAATAGAAAAGTTAGGAAGTGGAGTGGGTTTAGAAGGAAAGAGAATTAATTTCCATTTTGGATTTATTGAGTTTTAAATTTCCTATGGTCAGTCCTCTGACTCAGATCTGTGTATTTTTCTCACCTAATAAACTATAAGATGCTTGAGGGTAGCAATTGTGTCTTGTTTCACCTTCCAGTCCCTAACACAGTATCCCACTGGCCCTTAATAAAGGCTCATTGCATAATGCTTTATTTCATTGTAGGTGACATAAAGGAGTATAAAAGACTAGGATTATCATGTAAGTTTTCTGGCTTTCCCCTGGTTCCATTATGCATCCTCTGCTGGGTTAGGGGGGTTTCCTGTTCCTCTCATTCCCTTTTCCCCAGTCTGTGATAGTCTGAGGTGCTTCCCAATCTTCTCTCCTTCCACATTTACAAGAATCCCTCCTAAGATAATTAAGTTTGGCAAAGCAGAAATCCATGAGATTTTCATAAATTAAAAAGCCAGGCTGGAGAAGCAAAACCACAGCAAAGGCTGCTTAACTCCCCAAGTTTCAGCTACAGCCAATGTGGAAGGCTGGATGTTTTGGGGGTTCCATTTCTGATGATTCCTCCCACCCACAATCCCCAATCCATATCACTAAGAATCATTATTTCCCCCCTGATTCATTATTTTGTTTGTATTTTAGTGGGGACTGCAGAATCCAAAAGTAAGCTCTTCTTTGGCTTCTTAACTATACACTATGTCTTGGTCTCCTTTCATTTCTGAAAGTTCAGGTGAGTCCCCTGGGAGGTTTTTTTATCCCTGGCTGCTCCCATTTCCAGCCATGCCAAACAGAAAGCTCCTATTTTTCCCTAACTACCTGACTAATTTCCCTAAGATCATTCAGTATATAACTAACTCAAAGGGTCCCTAAATTTTTGTGAGAAAACTTTACCATTTTGCCATTTTCATTTCCCCAAAGATTTGTGAAAGCTGCATGTGTGTGAGTGTGTCTGCTCGGCTTCCCTCCTAGCTTACAGCCAGCTCACAGCCAGCTCCTCCACCCCTAACACCGATCAGACTATTTCAAATGTGCTCTAAGAGGATCTCTGGCAAATCCCCTCTATAGTGTACATACTGCCCTTGAGCTTAGAGGCGCTGAAAGACCTCTTAAGTCAATATGAAGAATCACAATCTTAGCAGTTTTGTCCCCATAATGGCCCAAATGATATGTAAATATGAAAGGATTTTCCCAAACTAAATAAAACCCTAGTTTACTGGCCTTGAAGAGACCCCAACGGGGACCAGGGAAGACTGGAACTCTCTGGCCTCTCAGCCATTCTGCCCCACCTTCTGCAAGGCATGGGTTCATCTCCACCAATCAGGAGGGTTTGGAACAAGGATTACATAAAGGAAAAGAGAAAGGAATAGGCAAATCCAGAGGGAAGGGATGGGAGAAAAAATGTGGAGGTGGAGGGAAAGGAAAAAAAGCCACTTAAATGGAATAGAATCTTACCAGTCTTCTGAAAGATTTCAGTGCCCAGTACAGGAAAGAATAAGGGAGTGGCCCTTTCTCCAGCCAGGACGTCCTTCCTGCTTCCGGTTTAAAACAGACTTGGAATCATCACCCTCAGGAAGCTTCTGTACTTACTAATTTGGATGTGTGTGTGTGTGTGTGTGTGTGTGTGTGTGTGTGTGTGTGTGTGTGTGTGTGTGAGAGAGAGAGAGAGAGAGAGAGAGAGATAGAGGGGTGGAAAAAGGAATTCAAATTCCATTATAGGTCTGTTTCTTTTATTTGCACTAGAAGGATTGTCCTTGGGAAGTGTGCTCTGTTTTATACCAATCCCTAATGAGTTTGAGCTTTTTCTTTTTTGTATTTTCCAGTGCATTTCACAGCACCCATCCATAAATTCTATATATTACTCACCTCTTACTCCCTGTAGTCTCTACAATATTAGAAGGACCGTCTTCTCGAGCTGCTGCTTCCATTTCTAGGGGTGCTGGGGCTCATTTTTAACAGTCTCTTGTATCCCCATTACCCAGTATCCTAAACTACTACTGATTTGGAAGAATGTAGAAACCCACCAATTAACAAATACAAAGAACAAAGAGTAGAGGGAAAGTCTCCCCACTGTGGTTTATAATGTCCTTTCATCAAGTGAAGAAGGATTTTCTAAATTGATGAAAATGTCTGAAGAAAGAAAATGGAAGAGGATTAGGAGGGAAACAAAGGCAGCACAGTTTAAATTGGAATGAAACTTTATCACCCCATGAAGGTTTTTAGGACTATGCAATCAATAAAAAGAAAGATCCAATTCTTAGAAGTTTTGTACCCAGGGCAAAGACCACAAAGCATACCTGAGACAAGGAAACACCAAAGAAAGGGAAGGTGCAATGAGGCATCACCCTTAGGGAAGTGAAACCAAACTCCCAGGGCACAAGCTTGAAAACCTTGCTGGGTTGTTGGCTCTCACCAAGATTGGGGAAGGACATTACTTCCATCATGCCACCTGGTAGCTTCTTAATTTAACTAATTATTCTTTCAAACGAGTTGCTAGAGCTCTGTTGTTTCTGTGTTACTGAAAGACTGCAAATGATGCCATCAACATCATCCAAATGTGTTGCCCTAGAGAAAAGTCCTGATTGTCCCAGCCTAGCTATGGCTCTGGAAAGAATAAACCAGCCCCTTTCCTATATACATCTCAGATTGAGCAACAAGCTGAAGCCACCAACAGCACAGTGCCTGGCACATAGTAGGCACTTAATAACTGTTGATTGATCTAATAAGTGGATGGATCTATCATACTCCATTATACTGAAGTTAACATGAAAGGATACCGGGCAGCGCAGGGGAGCTTCAGCCTCTGGGTGCTGACCTCCGCCTTGGCCGCCTCCTCCTCCCTCCCTCAGTTTCCTGTCTCGCCGTTGGAGGGAGGAGGACCCCGCTGCCGGAACGATGAGCGCCAACGAGGACCAGGAGATGGAACTGGAAGCATTACGTTCTATTTATGAAGGTGATGAAAGTTTCCGAGAATTAAGTCCAGTTTCATTTCAATATAGGATAGGTGAAAATGGTGATCCTAAAGCCTTTTTAATAGAAGTTTCTTGGACTGAAACATATCCACAAACAGCTCCAATCATATCTATGAATGCTTTTTTCAACAATACCATATCATCAGCTGTAAAGCAAAGTATTCTGGCTAAATTACAGGAAGAAGTTGAAGTTAATCTTGGAACTGCAATGACATATACGTTGTTTGAATATGCCAAGGACAATAAAGAACAGTTCATGGAGAATCATCATCCTGTTCATTCCATGACATCAATAAACAATATTATTTCAGTTGAAACTCCTAATCCTGCTCCCTCAAGTAAGAAAAAAGATAAAAAAGAACAACTTTCAAAAACACAGAAACGGAAGCTGGCAGACAAGACAGATCACAAAGGTGAACTTCCACGAGGCTGGAATTGGGTTGATGTGGTTAAGCATTTAAGCAAAACTAGTTCTAAAGATGACGAATAATGAAAGAAACTTGATACAAGAAAACACCATCTTCTAATACAATAAACTGAAGGCACCATTTTTTGGCAGTACTCTTCTATTGAAGTGGCATTTTATAAAACATAAGTTTTTGTATGTTTCCTAAGTAATTAGATCACAGGTTCATGCAGAGATTTGTTGGTGTTTCATTATTCTCCCAAATTTGCCTTAAAGGAAGGTAAAACATGCCACCAGGAATGTTCAGTGTCCTTTCAGGAGCCTGTTTAGCTTTATAAATGATCAAATATCAAGAAGAGTAAATGATACATGCAGTGTTAATTTTTACTGTCTTATCTAGGATGCGACTTTTGTTTAAGGGAATGTAAAGCCAATTAGATTAATGCTGCTTATCCAGCATACCCTTTTCAAGTCCTCATCTCAGTGGAGTAAACAGTAAGAGTGAAGTTATTTGGCAGCATGGTCTGTATTAATAGGTTTGTCACTCTATTTATCTCTTCATCTGTTCATTCCCTTGAATTACTGATGTTTAAATTGCTTCAAAGAAACCTAGTGGTTGAATACCACTGACCTTTTCATGTGGTTCACATCTGTATGTAGTTACTTTCCATGTTTTGTTTTTTTGCAAAGAACTGTCTTCTCACAAATAAATCTAAATTATATTTTTCTCAATATTGGTGTATTGAGAGGTTTAAATATGAGAGGTTTTCATAATATATAAGTTAGGAAAAAATAAAACAATTCTGCCAAATGCATTGGAAAGAATTTTGTACAGATGTGCTCTCTTGTATTTTAAGAAAAAAATCCTTACTGAATACACAGTAATGGAGTAAAAGATGCCTTAATGTCATTTAATGTTTTTATTGTTGGAGATGTTGATTTTAATAAATTCCTATTTATCTGAAAAAAAAAAAAACATGAAAGGATACCATCTGAGAGTTCCAGTACTGACTCCAAGAAAAAGTAGTATATCATCTTCACTGACTTTTCTGTTTGTGGTTCCCCTTTAGCTGGACCTAGGGGACCCATCAATAAGTTATTTGTTCAATAACTCTAATGCCTCAGTCTCCTTCAGAATCTGAAGGGAGCCTTAACCTATACTAGCTGAAGGACTTTGAGGCTCATAACTCCTTGGCTTCTCATGATTCCTCAACACCCAGAATCCCCCTAAATCAACTCTCCTGACTTTGAGTCTCCTCCAATATCTGCAGGGAGTTGAGCTTATACTGGCTGCTGTTTTTTTGAAGGTCATATTTCCTTGATCTCTCTTGCTTCTTCAACACCCAGAATCCTTCTAAAGTATTAAGAATTGAAGAAAGTGGGGGCAGCTAGGTTGCGCAGTGAATAGAACACTGGCCCTGGAGTCCAGAGGACCTGAGTTCCAATTCAGCCTCAGACATTTGACACAAAAAACTAGCCGTGTGACTTTGGGCAAGTCACTTAACCCCAATTGTCCTCCAAAATGCAAAAAAAAAAAAAAAAAAAAAAAGAATTGAAGAAAGTGAAAACCATGGCACCATAATAGGAGATAATGAATGATCTCAGTACACCAAAGCGTACCCAACACTGAATGTGGTGATCCTCAGGGAGGCAATTTTCCTTAAGCCAGAAATTAACACCCTAATTCTTTTTGTTTTTCAGGGCTCTCTCAGAAGACACACAGATTTTCCCGTAAGTTGTCTATGTCTCAATTTGAGTATCACCTGTTCCTTTTCAGTCCCAAAAATCCTCCTCTGACCTTTATATTTGTCTCTTTCTAGTTGTGCAATTGGTCTAAAATCCATGTGTCTCAGATTTGGTCGTGGTGGGGGAGGGGGATCTCTGCAGTTCTTTTACCAACAACCCCCAAGGCTAGAGACCAGAAGGCAAGTTTTAAGGTGGCTGCCTTTCCCCTAACACATACCTATGTGACCTTGTTGTATGAGTCAGCCTATATAAAGTGCTTTGAAAGCCTTAAAGTGATATATAAATGATAGCTATTACATTATTATCCTTTGGAATGTTCTTGGATCATTATACTATCAAAGTAGCTAAGTCTTTCATGTGGATCATCATGACAATATTGCCGTGACTGTGTACAATGATCTCCCAAATCTGGTCACTTCACCCCTATAATGTTTTTTCTTAGGGATGAGAGTGGGGTAGAGAAAGGTCATGCTCCTGGGGGAGACAGTCAAGGAAAAGTGAACAACAGTTTGTGACCTTTCACCATAACTCCCTAGTTTATGCTTGGTGGCGATAACAGAGGGTTTTTTCTTCCAGTAGTTCCATGGTTGGATTTCACCTCTGGTTTCAGGTTTTGGTGTGTTTTTTCAGTTGGTTGGGATTTGGGTTTGAGGAGGGGGGATGAAGGGAGGGGGAGTTGGTCCTTAGCCCTTACTCTGTTATAAGATTCTACATTCGCTGGAAATAAAGAAAGAATCATCATTGTTTGTTGAATTAGAAATTCCAAGCAGTCAGGCAAATTTAGTGAAAAAAATAGAATATAACAGCTACTAAATTCTCAGATTGGCTACAAATGTCTCTTAATAAAGAGTGATTCAAATTAAGTAATGCAAACCAAAGATATTTCTGGATCACAAACTACTTGTCTCACATCTATAAAAGTTATTTTTCCCTGAATTTCCAAGTCACAGTTTAAGGTTTCATTTGTACTTTTATTTCTTGGAGGAAAACAAATAGTAATCATCCATTTTTTTTTAAGCCAACTTCTTTTTATGGTTAGCCCCCCCCCCCCCCACCTCCCAGCTACTTATAGTCTTTATCCGAAAAGCTGCTGTTGTTGTTGATGATGATGGATGATGGAAGATGATGTTGATGTGGAAGAAGGGAGCAACTCTGAATGCATTTACCTGTGGAAACAATACTTTAAATGGTGGGTTGGTTCCCAGTTTGCCAGCCAGCCTCTAAAAATCCTCTTAAACTTTGTCTATAAAATCAGAAGATTATTTATCTGGCCTACCTCCACAGGACTGGTATGGATCATATAAAAGGATGTTTGTGAAACTGCTTTTCTACCTTCATTTCCAGGAAAATGTGGCCAGGTTCAAATACACTTTGCACTGGACTAAATAAGGATATAGGATGCTTTGTTAAGAAGCTAAAGAGCTTCCCAGAATTGAAAAGGGGTAGGGAAAGAGGGAAGATGTAGAAAGGATCAGAGAACAAGGAGAAAGGAAGGAAGAATTGAGAAACAGAAAGAAAAAGGAAAAAGGAGAAGAGGAATGATAAGGGTTAAGTAAGATGAGAGGAAGAGCAAAGGCAAAGAGAAAGGAAAAAAGAGGTGTAAGGAGGAAGAGAAGTCAGGAAGGAAGGAAAAGAGGGAAGGGAAAGATCTATCGAGATGGTAATGACAAATGTTTTTAACATAGAGAGTCAATAAGTAAGAAGTAGAGGGTAAAACTCATGGAGGGAAGAAAAAATAGAAAAATGGAGGCATCAAAGTTTAAATTAAGAAACCAGATGTCCCAGTTTTAAGGACCTATAATGACACCTATAATTCTGCTTTTGGGCCAAGGTAGCCTTTTATGCAGCTGTAGATAACCTATGTCAGATGAAGACAAATTCCCAAAGAAATGTGCTTTTCTGAGGAGATTGTCTGCAGCTTAGAGTCAGAACCAATGAACATTAAGAACTATGTGCCAGGCACTGTGCTATGTGCTGGAGATGCAAAGACGGGCATAAGATAGTCCCTGCTTTCAAGGAATTCACAGTCTAATGGGGAGACAACACGTAAAAAGAAGCTAAAAAGCTAGAGAAGGCTGGGGGAGATTACCCAGACCTGAATGAAATCCTGTTTCTTGGGTGGAAAATTATCTATGGAAGTAAGAGTTTCAGAGTTGATTCCACCTTATGGAATAATAAGTTTCTGGGGATCACGACGCCCAGGAAAGCAGCTGAATGGGAAGCCATAAGGCAAATTCTCTGGGTACATTCCTTAAAGGATGGAGGATCTAGTAGGGGTGGGGAACCGTCGACCTTGAGATCACATGGGGCCCTCTGGGTCCTCAAGTGTGGCCCTTTGATTGAATCCAAACTTCCCAAAACAAAATCCCTTAATGAAAGGATTTGTTCTGTCAAACTTGGACTCAAGTCAAAAGGCTGCACGAAAGGACCGAAGGCCACATGTGGCCCCAAGGCCACAGGTTCCCCACCTCTGATCTAGAAAAACTTCTCCAATCAGAAGAGTAGTTCAGTGGGGTAGTATTTTAGAGAACCGAAGCCTATGAACTCTTACCCCAGGGAAAGGAATTGTCCATTAGGGTTTGCAAGAATGTTAAAGGTGGGGCGGCTAGGTGGCATAGTGAATAGAGCACCGGCCCTGAAGTCAGGAGGTTCTCAGTTCAAATCTGGCCTCAGACACTTAACACTTAACTAGCTGGGTGACCTTGAGCAAGTCACCTAACCCCAATTGTCCTGCCTTCCCCCCTCCAAGAAAAAACCTAAAAGCAAACAAAAAGAATGTTAAAGACCAAAAGGACCCCCTTAATCAGGCAGCACCAATATGTGATTCCCTTTCCCCGTCACCACAACCAAAAGGCTCAGTTCAAGTTGTAGAGAAAGATGGGGTGCACTCTTTCCTGAATTCAATCAGAACTATTAGAGGAATAAACCCTGGGCTATGGCCACTAAAGGGCCGCTAGGTGGTGCAGTGGACAGAGTATCAGGCCTGGAGTCAGAAAGACCTGAGTTCAAATATGACATCAGACACTTACTAGCTGTATGACTTTAGGCAAGTCACTTAAACCTATCTGCCTCAGTTTCTTCATCTGTAAAAATGAGCTGGAGAAAGAAATGGCAAACCACCCCAGTATCTTTACTAAGAAAGCCCCAAATGGGGTCACCACCAAGCATAAACTAAAGTTACTCACTTTTCCTTGACTGTCTCCCTGGGATGATGATTTCTCTCTTCCCTAAGAAAAGTCATAATAATCAATCAGAAGGATAATAATATGCTATTAGCTAGTATTTAAATAGCACTTTAACACTTGTAAAGTAACTCACTGGATCTTCACAACAACCCTGTGAAGTAGGTGTTCTTATTATCCCATCTTACAGGTGAGTAAACTGAGTCACAGAGAGGTAAAGTCATTTTCGCAGGATCCCAAAACTAGTATGTCTCCAAGGCAGATTTAAAATTCTAGTTTTCCTGACTCCAAGCCCTACTATCTATCTACTGAGCCAACTCACTTACCTTATAAGGATGGTCATTTAACCTGAGTGTAGTCATAGCATTTTAAATTCAGAGATGAAAGAGATTTCAGAGTCCATCTAGTCTATCTCCTCCCTCTCCCTCCATTTACAGATAAGGAGGCCTAGCAAAGGAGTTAAAGTAACATGCCCAAAATCACTGGTAGTAAGTATCAAAGACAGGATTTGAACCCCAAAGTTAGCAATCTTTCCTTTTTTCCAAGCAATCTCCTTCCCTTAGAGGAAATTATATCTCTAACAGTAGCTGAGAAACAACAGAAGGAAGAAGTGGGCTTTCTTCTGGGTGCCCTAAGTAAGAGGTGAGGGGGAAAGGAGTTGCCCCCAACCTCAGGACGCAATATTGCAGAAGATCTCCTAGATTTCCCCATAACTTTCACCAGTTAGATGTTCTTCACCAGAAAGAATATCAGTGGGGAATGTGTTCTCGAGCCAGACAACTGAACCAACCTATCTGGGCTTCTTTTCAGTGTGCCTGTCTTATCATTTTCATTATTACTGTTATAATATATGATCCCCTTGGGTCACCTTCCTAGAACTTGAGAGATGAAAGGGGCCTTAGAGATCATATAATCCAATCCCTTAGTTTTATAGATGAAGAAACTGAGGCCTGGACAGGTTAAATGATTTGCCCAAGGGCACACAGAAAGGAGGTTGAAAAGGTAAGATTAGAACCCAAGCCTTCTGGGGTCTCTTAGGCTCACCAGAGCTTTCTCCACTAAGTTAGTTCTCCTGCTATGATGCCACATCATTCCAGACCTCCATCATAATTTCTTATTCATAATGTGTGGTGATTTTCTTATCCCCACCATTTACCTCTTCATTGTCCTATGTGGGATACCCATGATTTTGAATTCATTAGAGATTCTGGTGTTCTATGACTTTCAGTCATATAACCATACTGGCAAAATACTAGTATTATAAAGGGAGACCTTCATTTCAGGGAAAAGATGGAGTGGAGTATAATTTAAATAATTTACCATATCACAAAGGTTATCTCTTCGCTCTCTTCCTCATTTTCAATTCTGGGATCAATATGCTGTCTAAGATAAATACATTGGGGCACCATCATCCAATGTCATGCAGAAAATTGTTTTATCATAGGCATAGTTGATTAACCAACAAGCATTTATTGCCAGCTAAGCATAGTGTTAAGCATGGGGATACAAAAGCAAAGTCCTTGCCCTCAAAGAGTTTACATTCTATTAGGAGGAAAAACATGTACATAAATAAGTATATACAAAGTAAAGGGGGCAGGGGAAGTAGGAGAGAGGAACAGGAACTCTTTATATAGAAGTTTTCCCTTGAGCAGTTTTGAAAGAAACAAAGGACTCTAAGAGGCAGAGATGAGGGAAGAAGTACATTCCAAATTTAGGGGACAGCTAGTGCAAAGGCCTAGAGGCAGCTTGGAGTAAGGAAGACCTGAGTTCAAATCCTGCCACAGACACTTAGTTGCTTGTGACCCTGGGCAGGTCATTTAACCTCTTTTGGCTTCAGTTTCCTCATCCATAAAGCAGAGATACATCCCTTACAGGGTTGTTATGAGAATTAAGTGAGATAATATTTATAAAGTTCCTTGCAAACCTTAAGGAGTCATATAAATGCTTGATGATGATGAAAATGAAAATTACAAGTCTTACAATGTCTTAAAAATGTCTTGTTAATAATAGCAAGAAAGTTAGTGGTCTGAACAATAAGCATTCTTTATCTTCTTGCTGTTGGGGAGTTTTTCCTCATTATTTACAGGCCAAATTATTTTGAGTGGTTGTGGTTCTCATCCAGGAAACTAAATGTTCCAGGACATGATAAAATCAACACAATGTCCAGAAAGATCTGGAGCATCTCATCGTGTGTAGGCAATATCTCTGTGATGTGGACTTCATGCTGTATTTCCTCCACAACAGTGGCAAACACCTTAGGAAGCTTACATCTCACAGTTTTATACCTCCTCTGCTATTAATGGTCACAGGGTCATCAAACAAGGTCCTCCTTAGAATTCTTGAATAATGTTGATAGACGTGTGGGACTATCTTGTTGGAGGAAGGCATTTAAGGTGGCCTTAAATCAAATAAATGCTTTTGTATAGCGAACGAACAAGCGTAGTGAGATCTTGAATTCTCTATATCCTTCAGTTAATTCCATAGAATTAACTGAATTTATTAACTGAATTAATTTAATTTAATTAACTGAATTAATTCCATAGAATTAATTGCTAAGTTTGACTTTGGAACTTCATTCTTGAAATTATATTAATTCTCTTCCAACTTAGCAAGGCTGCTTCTAAGGTTCCTTAATACATGCATAGAGTGTTCTCATGAAAATTTTACAGAGAGGGAAAAAAGCCATATAAGTCAGTGGTTGATGTTCTCAGGCACCTTTTGGGGGATAAATCTGAGATTTTATTTTAATGCTTTTGGCAACTTCTTCAGATGCCGTGAGACTCAATACTGCCCTCACATTTGTACAACGTCCAGTCCAAGCCTCTTCTAAGTAAACAGAATCTAGCCCATCTTTTTTTCCCACATTTGCTCTCTTCAGGACCATCTACCCCCTCTGTAAGCCTATCTGGGATGGTGATACTTGAATCCAAGTGTGAAGGCTCCACTATAGTGGAGGGTGAAAAAAAGTTTGCTATAAATATCTTCGTACATTTTTTCCATCTTTTATCTATTTTTCCCCTTCTAGTTTCATCATTAAATGCCTTTGCTAAATTGAATACCTTTCCCTATCTTACCTGCTTCTTTCTCTAGGTGATGTGGGGACTTGAGGTTCAGTTTCCTTTGTTTCCTCACTGCCTTAGTGTAACCCAAGTTCCAAAGCCCATTGTTATGGGATTTGGTCCTCATCAATGACCTACAACTGTGTGAGGGGTGAGACAGAGTTGGCAAGAAGAGCAAGAGAGAAATGAGGCTCTTCAGGTCCTTCAGCTTTGGACACTGTAGTCACTAGACGGGTCCCACACCCGTGTGAGGAGTGAGGCAGAGCTGGTGAAAGTCTGCAAAAGGGGAGCAATAGTTTTTCAAATCTCTTCAGTTTCTTTGGGTTCTTCAGGCTTCAGGCTCCAAAGCTTCAGGTGGTTCTGTCTTAGGGTTGCAAGAGAAAAAGAAAAACGGAAGATGCCAACTGCACTTCAGGTTGAAGGAAAAACTCTGGGAAGAAGCCAACATGGAAGGAGGGGGCAGTCTCCATCATATCCCTCCGCAGTTGTTACAATAGAAACTTCAAAAAAGTCCTATTTCGGGTGATAACTACAACTCTCTTGGTTGAGCAGAGTTTTCTTGCTCCCAATGGAGGACATCCTTCACTCTCTGTTGTCTGATGTATGGTTTCTCTGGTTCCTATTTTGCTACTTCCTATGTGTGTTCAATATGGAATTGGTATTTGGTAGGAAGGGAGTCAAGCCTTAGAAATAAAGTTGAGTCTCTCTTTCCCCATTAAGAAATAATAATCAGAGGTTTAACTTGTACCTGAAAACCACATCCCCTAAATCAGGGGTGGGGAACCTTCAGCCTTGAGGCCTGCAACCTATTAATATTTAAAGAAGCAGATTCTAACCCAGAGGAAAGCAGCCCCAATTTCAATCTGGCCCCAATGTCCTGCTTTCTCTCCTGGCAGGAAATAAACTCTCCCTTGGAGAAAAGTCGGGGTAAAAGAGGCTAGTGATGTCTCCTATACCTCCCTTCAAGACACACAACATTCCTACACTACACGGGGAATATGCTGCACCAATTGACCCAAATCATTGCTGAATCTGCAGAGAATGGAAACTGCACTGATTAACATAAAAAATTTTTTCTTTGAAAAATCCCTCATTCAATGATTATGATGACTTGTCAATAACCAACAAGGACAGTAGGGAGGGTGGGGGACAAGAGTGAGTAAAAGCAAATGGGATGAAAGAAACAGAGACAGAAATGAGATTTAGTTAAATATAAGATCTTGAAAGTGCCTTCAGGAATTTCATTCCTTTTTAAGTATTATAGAACGGGAAGAAGCCCCTGAACTGGGCGAAACCTACCTTTTCCTAGTTCCCTGGTCTGAAAAGACCATGAAACAATATTATGTATGACCCAGAGCTGCATCGTTATTGCAAAGGATGCTTCCTCCCCCACAACCCTGCACTGCAACTGATAGTAAGGACTCAGTGTTACTGAAGGTTTTATTTGTTATTTCTTTAGTAAACCACACAGAGTGGAAACTGTATTCTCTTTCTGCCCAACAATCCCTCACTGGTTTCTCTGTCATTTTGTTTTTAGCTACTTCTCAAGGAAGCATGGGTAAGTTATTTCCTTTTCTTTCATTATTATAATAATCCTTCGTGTCAAGAGGACCTTTCCATAACTTGTCAGTATCAATAAGCTCAAGGTTACTAAGAGTTCTATTTCCAATGTTGTTCTATGAAAAGCATATTAGTGGGGACTATCCTCAACCAAAAAGGATTTATTTCTCTATTTTGTTGTTTGTTTGTTTTTTAGCTCTCCCTCAAGGAGCCATTGGTAAGTTATTTCAGTGTCTTTCTCTACTCAGGTGTTTTTACAGTAGAAGGACCTGAAGGCCCTTTCAAGATCTTATATTTAACTAAATCTAAATAAGATCTCTCTGCCATTCTTTTCCTGTTTCTAGGCAGTATAGGGGCTTCAGGCTCAATCTCTCCTGCCTCCCCCATTACAAAGCCTTTCTCTAATTATTAGAATCCATAGAAAATGAAAGCCCTTCCTGATTAACATAAAGAAGAAAGGCCAATGGAATATCCCTGTGGCAGGGGTAATGATGATTTATCAATAACCAACAAAGATGTTCTGAAACAACAGAGGAAGTGGAAAGGCAGAACAAAACTTGGCCGAATTACTTAAACCTCTTTGAACCTCAGTTTCCTCCTCTATAACATGAAGGAGTTGTACTATGATCTCTGAGGCCCCTTCCAGCTCTTGATCTATTAACCTGATGAGTAAAAATGAAAGAAATGAAGACAGTTTACCTGTGGTGAGATATTAAAGCTGTCCTCAAGAACATCAGTCTTTTTCCATAAATAAGAGGGAGAATCAAATGACTTCAACCATAAGTTTTACCTAACAAATTTCAGTTTCACTAGTCTGAAAGAAATTTTAAAGCAACCTTTCTGCCCAGTGCTGAATCATCCCTACCCACTCTGCTCTGTAGCTAACACAAAGAGTCTGGCATTAGTGGGAATTCCATTTCTGATGTTCTTTTATGGAAAGTGTACCAAGGGAAACTGTGATCTCCTGCCAGACAATCTCTCATAAATTCACTTATTTAGTTCTACTTAAGGGAAGTTATTCCTTTTCTTTAGTTTTTCCAATGCTCTTACAATGTAATGCCCTGTGTTTCTAATTTGAGGGGATATGGAGGTGTGAGGATCAGTTTCTCTAACTTTGTCCCTTACACAGCCTTGCCCTAACTTAATGTTGAGTTTTTGAAAAATAGAAAATCTTCTAATAGACAAAAGAGGAAAAACCAATGAATATCCACACTAGTAATGATTAGGTTGGCTTGTCAACAACCAACAAAAATATCCTGAAATAACAGGGAAGGAAAGGACTAAGAAGGCATGTATGAGAGAAATGGAAGTAGAAATGAAATGTTTTCAGGAGTAAGATCTCAATAATGCCCTCAAGAGAGTTCATCTTTCTCAGTGAATAGAGGAAAGGGAACAGAGGGTACAGAAGCTTCTAGCCTTGGCTGTAACCTGTCCTTTTCAGATTCACTAAACTAGGAGGGCTCTATAATAACCCTACTACCTAGAGCCACATCTTCTTAATCCACCACCACCATGAATTGCAGCTGATACAGAGGGCTTGGAAGTTACTGAGAATCTTATTTCAAATATTCTTCTGTCCTCTTGACAAATGATCTCTCACAAAATTTCTTGTTGTGTTGTTTTTTTTTTTAGCCCTACCTCCAGGAACTATTAGTAAGTTATTTCCTTGTCTTTCTTTACTCTTGTGTTTTTACAGGAGCAGAGGACCTTTCTCTGCCCTGACTATCCCTGTTTCCACATGATACAGAATTCCTATGGAAAATGAAAATCCTAATAACTAATATAAAGAAATGAAACCACCAGGTGGCACCATTGAGCAAGACAAATGTAGTTAACTAGTGCTAGCCGCTCTCTTCAGGGAGGATAGCTTTCTTAGCAATCTGTTCTTTTGTGAGAGTGTAATTATTGTAGTGGTTCGCTCCACCAGCCCCCCCCCCCCCCGCCCTCCTTGATTTCAAGCCTATCACACGTTTCTCCCTAGAACTATATCATCACCACCGCCACCATCATCACTATCATCACGAATGGCTCACCCCCCAAATCCCCCTGCACTACAGCTAATACAAAGGGGTTGGCATTAGTCGGAGCTCCATTTCTAAAGGAAAACACATCTTCCCTTGCTCTGGATCAGTCGTTTTGTGAGAAAGTGAGAGTTGCCAAAAAAGGCAGAGGGGGGTAATTTCCTCTGGCTTATCAAAAGCCAAGAAAGACATCTAAAATAACAGAGAAAGGGAAAAGGGTACAAAAACAGGAAGAATGAAAGAAACAGAGGCAAGAATGTGGTTTAGCCTTACTAAAGTCTTGATAGGTCCCTCAAGAATTTCAATCCATTTTATCAAATAGAGGAAAGTAAAGAATGATACCAGATGCCCATACTCTGTACTAGCCTAAGAGGAATCTGAAACAGCCAGGGCTGCATTAATGGCAGCTCCCCACATTGTAGCTGATACAGAGGCCTTAGAGTTAATGGAGGTTTCTGATGTTCTTCACTTGAAAACATTTTAGATGTGTTTTTTTTTTCTTTCTGCCAGACATTCCCTCATTGATTTCTGAGGGTTTTTATTTTGTTTCCATTTTTTAGCTATTCCTCACGGAGCCATTGGTAAGTTATTTCCTTCTCTTTTCTACTCTGGTGTCCTTTCCTATAGCATCAAGGACCTTTCCCCACAATGCCTGTTCCTATTTCCAAGTGATAAATTACATAAATTAGGCTCAGTTTTTCTTTCTTCCCTATTGCCCCGTCTTATCCAAAAATATTGCTAAGTCTATAAAAAGTGGAAAGCCTTCTTATTAATATAAAGAAAAAATACAAGTGTGAGATTTCCTGGTAGTAATTAAGATGGCTTGTCAACCACCAATAAGGGTATTCTGAAATAAGATCTTATTACTGTCCCCAAGAGTTTTCCTGTTTCAATGGACTGGAGTTGGGGCAGGTGGGAAGAGGGAAGAGAAAGCAGGGAGCCAGAGACCTCTAGCCCAGGCTGGGTCTTACCCTTTTCAGTTTCTCTGGACTCAGAGACCTCTGAAGCAACCCTACTATCCAGAGCTGCATCATTACAGCAGGGGATATTTTAACCTCCCAACCCCCTGCACTGCAACTAGTTCATAGGCCTTAGTGTGACTACAGGAGTACAATTTCTTATAGTCTTCAATAGAAAGATTATCAGTAGGATCTGTGTTCTCTTTCCACCAGGGAAAGGGAAGGGAATGCATATTTATATAATGTTTACTAAGTGGCAGACACTGTGCTAAGTGTTTATCTCATTTGATCCTCACAACAACCCTGGGAGGTAAGTGCTCTTATGATTCCTGTTTTATAGTTGATGAAATTATGGCAGACATAGGTTAAATGACTTATGCAGGGTCACACAGCCAGTAAGTGCTTAAGGTCAAATTTGAACTCAGGTCTATCTGACTCAATGCCCAATATTCTATCCACTATATTACCAACCAATCAATCAACCAATAAATATTTCTTAAGGTCCTACTTTGTTCCAGGCCCTGTGCTAAGCACTAGGGATACAAAAAGAGGCAAAAAACAGTCCTTGCCCTCAGGCAATTCCTCACTGATTTTTCTGTTTTGTTTTTTAGCTATTCCTCAGGAAGTCTTGGGTAAGTTGTTTGTCTGCCTTTACTCTGTTACTCTTACTTCATCTGCCGTATCTCTTTCTATTTCCGGGCAATATAAGAACTCAAGGTTCAGTTTATCTTGTTTTCCATCACCCAGTATTACATAGTTACTGCAAATTCTGTGGGAAAAGTGGAAAATCTACTGATTAACACAAAGAGGAAAGAACTAGTGAAATACGTGTGTGTCTACATAATGTTCCTGGTGTATATATACATATAATATGTATACATGTATATATATATGTATAAATAGATATACATATACTTACACATATACATATTCACATACATATATTTTGTTCTGGTATCCCCAGTAGTGATGATAGCTTTTTCAACAATTCAAAAAGGATGTTCTGAAATAAGAAAATAGGAGTTGGGGAGAGAAGGGGTAATAAAAGCCAAAAGAGATAAGAGAAATAAGAGTCTGGGTTTAGCTTTGGTTTGGTTTGTTTTTTTTTCCAAAAGACACTGCCACAAAGACCCTAAAGCTGGGATTCAAAGTTAAGTTTACAGGAAGGTAAATTTCAGCTAACAATGTTCCAACAGTTAAAGGTATCCCAAGAGCAGAACCTCAAAATCCATTGTGTCATCCCCTTCCTATTCCTAAAAGTGTTCAAGCAAAAACTAGATAACCTTTTTTCAGGGATGGTGTAATAGAATTTCTTCATTGTCCAATAGGAGTTTGTATAAAATGATCTCTTGGGCAGCTAGGTGGTGCAGTGAATAGAGCACTGGCCCTGGAGTCAGCAGGACCTGGTTCGGATCTGACCTCAGACACTTAACACAAAAAAAATAGCCATGTGACCTTGGGCAAGTCACTTAACTCCAATTGCTGTCTAAAAAGCTAAATAAATAAATAAATATAAAATTATCTCTCTAATCCCTTTTGATTTTACAAGCTCCCGGAAGAAGGTATTGGTGTGAGTTCTCTCTCCTGGGTCAGCACTACTGAATTATCTGGTTGATTTCTTTCCTAGCCATATCTGAGTTCTTTGAATTCTTTGTTTTTGACACAATATTTTTTCATCACCTACAGTGAATGAGAGACCTTTCCCTTCCTTTCTCTTCTACAAGGTTGTCTTAATGCAGGCTTGAGGAGGTTCAGGAGTGTGTCTTAATAAAGACTTAGGAAAGTTTAGGTTACCACAAAAACCAATAACAACAAGGAAACAAGGAGCTCATAGCAAGACAGTAAAGTAAGCCAGCTTTATTAAAAGGAGAAGGGGAAGTCCAGGAGAATGGACACAAGGCTAGAGTTCTGGATAGAGTTAGGCACCCCCTGAGACCCCAGAGGGAATGGGGGCACTTTCTCTGGGACTGATTTGTGCTAGGAGATGTGGAAGACACAAAGAGAGAAACTCCTGGGGAATTAGCAGCTTACTGATATTCAAACTCCCTACCACTAAGAAAGGGGCTTTGGATAGTTATTGTTAATTTTGTTCTTGTTGGTCTTGGAGGTGTGGGGGTTTGAGCTCCTCCTCAACTTCTTCTATTCATTACCTAATGCAAGAAACATTACCCTCATTCCTCAGCCATCCTAAGTTTAGCCATTACCCTGAAAGTGTATAGGTAACTATAGACCTGGGGAAAGTTCAAACTCCAGAGGTCCACAAGAAACCTGACAAGTGATTTCCTGGATTTCAAGATCCCCCAAAGAGAAAATTCCTTCCACCAGTGCAGACGGGTACATACTCTGCAACTTTTATCCTGGAGAGTTGCCCAGGGTCAGAGTCAGTTTGTGTCAGAGATAATATTTGGAACCTAGACTTCTCCATTCTGAGGCCAGTTCTCTAACCACTATTCTACACTGCCTCTTAACATAAGTAAAAAACATTAGAAAAAAGCAGTCCCTGGTGGTGGTTATAAAAGAGGAATAAAGAGAAGGGAAATGGAGACAGCACCATTTAAGATAGAGTGAAATATAGCTAGCCCCCTGAAGTTAGTTGAAACAAAGAACTGCGAACCACTCCTATGTTTTTCTGTTTCTTTCTCCTATAAGTCTAAGACTCAGACTAAGCAGTGGGATGAAACCACCCTACATAAGGCCCCAGAACAATTGTGGGTGATGCTTAATCTTCCCATCAGGCTTCCTCCTGATCTTGCCAACTGTCACCCACAAGTATTCCACATCCACGTTGATGATCGCAGGGAAATCCTTTAACTGACCATAATTTGTTGTCATTCCACTGCTTTGAAATTCCAGACCCTGTTTATTGTTCATCCTTACTAAAATCGCCACCTCTGGGATCTCCAGTTCAGCTCTATATTGTTCTTTTCTCTCCAGTCCCTTTTATCTAATCAACAACCTTGCCCTGCCAAATCTCAGTCTTGTATAACTCCCACCATCTGCTGCATTTGCTTCTATTCACTAGCTGCTGAATGAAACTGAAGAAAAATCCTAAAAACCTAAACTATTCTTAGTCCACTAAAAATCAAGGTAACATAATCTCAACTAGACCTTCAATTTGCAAGGAAATGCTTTTACATGATCCTAATCAATTCACCTCTACTCAGCACAATGGCTTCCCCCCCCAAAAAAGAAAAACCAAAACTTTTCATCCTCCCTCAAAATTCCCAACACCTTCCACTCCCCTCACCCTCTCAACTGAGAACCTTGTTTCATATTTCACCAACAAACAAGGCCATTCACCAAGAGCATCCTCTTCTCCCCTCCTCCTCCTATTACCCAGATGTCTTTTGCCTCCTTCACTTTTGTTTCACAGAAAGAAGTGGCCCTTCTCCTTGCCAAGGCACAAATGATCCCTTTCCACCCCACCTTTCCCAGAAGATTGCCCCTCTATCTCCCCTACTCTCTCACTAATCTTCAATCTCTGTCTCCTGGCTACAAACACATGCATGCCTCCCCACCCTTAAAAATTCCTCGCCTGATCTATCCATGCATGCTAGCTATCATTCCGTTTCCTTCCTTCCTATCTTGGCTACACTCCCCGAAAAGGCCATCTACAGCAGGTGCCTCCATTTGCTGCTCTCTTACTCTTTTCTTAATTCTCTACAATCTGGCCTCCAACCTCATCATTCAACTCTTAATTGCCAAATCTTTTTTTCTATTGAACATGTTTTCATTTTTATTTTTATTAATTATTTGATTTTTAGTTTTCAACGTTCACTTGCATAAGATTTTGAATTCTAAATTTTCTCCCTCCGCTTCCCCAAGATGGCGTGCAATCTGATGTAGGCTCTACATATAGATTCATGTTACACATAGCTTCTCGTTAGTCATGCTGTAAAGAAGTTAGTTGCCAAATCTAATGGCCTTTTCTGAGTCTTCATTCTTCTTGACCCCTAAGTTTCTTGTGACATTCTTCTTTTCTGACTCTCCTTCTAATCATTTGGTTCCTCCAGATTCTCAGTCTCTTTTTCTGGATCTTCACCCAAGTCTCACCCAGTTAATTATGGGTGACCCCCAAGGCTCTGTCTGGACCCTCTTCTCTTCAGTAATTTTTAGTTGTGTCTGACTCTTCATGACCCCTTTTGGGGGTTTCTTACAAAGTTATTGGAGTGGTTTGCCATTTCCTTCTCTAGCTCACTTTATAGATGAGGAAACTGAGGCAGACAGGGGTAAGTAACTTGCCCAGGGTCACACAGCTAGTAAGTATGAGGCCAGATTTAAACTCAGCAAGATGAGTCTTCCCAACTCCAGGCCTGGCACTCTATTCATTGCACCACCTAGCTGTCCCTAAAACCAAAGGTTTTTGGATTTGACTATTAAGGTTGTTGTTGGGTCAATTCAGCTGTGTCCAACTCTTTGTTACCCCTTTTGGGGGTTTTCTTGGCAAAGATACTAGAATGGTTTACCATTTCCTTCTCCAGATCATTTTATAAATAAGGAATTGAGGCAAAGAGGGCTAAGTGATTTGCCCAGGGTCATATAGCTAATAAATGTCTGAGGCCAGATTTGAACTCATGAAGGTGAGTCTTCCTGATTCTAAGCCCAGTACTCTATCCACTGCACCACCTAGCTGCCTTGTCTTCTCCCTCAATGATATTTTGTTTAGGAATCTCATTAGCTCCCCAAAATTCACTATGCTTGTAATTCTCAAATCTATCCAGACATAAACCTCTCTCCTAATCCCTAGTCTCACATATCCAACTTCCTATTGGGCATCTTGAACTGTTTGTTCCATAGATATTTTAACTCATTATATTTAAAATCTGAACTCATCTTTCCCCAAAAGCCAACCCCTCTTCCTAACTTCACTATTACTATTAAGGACACCACCATCCCCCCACTTGCCCAGGCTCACCACCTGGATGTCATCTTTAGCTTCTTACTCCCCATATTCAATTTGCTGCCAAGTCCCCTTGATCCTACCTTCAAAATATCTCTTGAATACAGCCCCTTCTTTCTTCTGACATTGCCACCACCCTGCTATAGGCCTTTATCACCTTGAACCTGCCTCAAGTCTCTTCCCATTCCGGTCCATCCTACATTTGTTGGACAAAGTGATCTTTCTTTTCCTTTAATTATTCATTAAGTTAAAATAGGTCAAGAAATATGCTAAACTTTCAGCATTAGCCAGCATGTGATTTTTCAGGTACAGATAATCCCATTTGTGGGAAGCTCCCGGGGGCTTCTCCTACATCCTGCTGATTGGTTTGTTTTTTTTTTTTTTTGGCCATCTTCTGGCAAATTAGCACTCCTCCCAGAGGACAGATGGTAACCAGAGAAAGGCTGTCAAGCTCCTAGCAACTGATTTTTGTTACTTGTTAGCAGCTCCAGAAAGAGGTTTTGTTGAAGGCAAAATACTGGAACAAATGGATTTCCTTTATTCATGATGTCTTAATTTCTCTCCTGTTACTGGGGGGAAAAATGAAAGTTGGCTGTTTTCTATTGCAATGTGCCCTATGTATATAGAAGTCATTATTCCCAAACACTCCACTGATTCTCCCCTGTCCTTCAATCCCATTGCCTGCCTTCACTGTGCCAGCCTGTGCTTTAAGATTGGTGAGAATACTATCGATACTATAGCCCCAAAGTTGAGGGGGAAAAGATGTCACAAATCTGCATACAAGCAAAATAGGTTTACTGGAATGTCTTTAGTCACAGTTAAGAGTAGCAGTATTGAAAACATAAACATATGGAAATAATTTCCAAAACCTTATTTTTTACATGAGAAATTTTATACATTTTTTAATCATTAACTGAATAGTTAACCATCCCTTCTGGCATAATGTTTCATTTCTCTACCTATACTTCTTACCTCTTAGCCTATTCCTGAACTTGATGCAATAATCCCTACCTCTCTAGTTTACAGAAGGACATGGTGTTAATTATAAATATATCATTTAACTCTACAGACAAATAATGTATTGGCCAGTACCTAGTTTCAAATTGGGCTCCTAAAAGATGGTAAAGTAGATGTTTCTGTTTTAAAAATAAATTAATGAAAGCATATTTTGGTGACGGGAAGGAGGCCAGTTGGGAACTTGTTAATGTTTCAATTTGAACTGGACACTCGCCTCTTTTTATTTCTTGAGAGAAAAAAAAAACATTTGAAAGTCATACCTATTTCATTAAATTGTACAGCATTTTTTTTTAACTTTCCCAGAATTGTTTTATTTTAGATCTCTGGTTGCTGCCGAATCAAGTCTGATATTTCAGGACGATAGGACTGATAATCACCAGCAAAAGAGTAAGAGGTTGCAACCAAAAGCTGTGGTGGCCTCCATTTTGCATCTAGGCCACCATATTTATCTTCAAAGCTGTTTAGATCTGTTACCTAAGACGGTGGCATTATCTGATAAGCTTTCTGATTTGTCTTGTAGCTCATCCAATCTCTCTCCCCTTCAATCACTTTTGTTGTAACATTCTCTCTAATGACATCAATCACTTCCTCCACCTGATTCTGTACAGGCCTAATTTTGTCATTCCATGGTCCAAATTTTGGTCCAGATGGGCCCCTTAGGAACAAAATCCTCCTCTTCATCTGAATCTTTTCCCAAAAAGATTTCTTCTTTCACTTTTCAGGGAACCAGGGACATCATCATCATTTAGGTGGTTCTTGAATTTAAAAGGCATCGAAAAGTTGTTTTCCTCTTCCCAACTTTAACAGGCAGATAAATACCACCTGGGCACCCCTTGGAGCCAGACGGGGCTGGGCCAGGAAGGGAAGGAAAGAGGACGGAAGGAGAAAAGAGAGGAGGGAGAGGGGGAAGGGTCTTGGTGAGGACCCAACATCAGCCACTCAGCTCCTCTACTGCTCCCCTCCACCCACCCCCTCACCGCCCCCCACCAGCGAGCCTCCAGGCACTCTCTGGTCTGACTATGGCACTAACACACATACACACACTCCTCCCTACTTAGTAAACTCCAGTGACTCCCTGTTACCTCCAGACCCAAATATAAAATCTTCTTTTTAGCTTTAAAGCCCTGCCTTTCCACTCTTCTCCCCTTCCCAGATTCTGTGATCCAGTAATCCCAGACCTTTTGGTCTGAACTCTACTCTCCATCTCATCATCACCAGCTGCACCTCATCCCTAGAGCTCTCCCCACCTCTCTCTGCCTCCTGGCTTCCTAAAGTCAGCTTTGCCAGGAAGTCTTTCCCAGTCTTTAAGCTTAGTGCCTTCCTTCTGAAGTCTTTCCCCACATTTTCCCACACTGTCTATACCTTGGTTGTACATAGCCATTTGGATGCTATCTCCCCATTAGACATAGTACTGGAACATATCAGGCGCTTAATAAGTGTTTGCTTTGGTTTTGTGGTTTGTTATTATTGTTGGTTCGAACTAACCAACCATGTAATTAATTGCATTTTAACTAAGGATCGTGGAAGCAGGAGAACAAAGTAGTCTCATTTTAGACCCTCCAGAAAATGTATTAGGGGTAACTTGGTTCTTGTGCTAAACAATTCTTATGGATTTCTCTGTTCCTTTTTCATGTGTATATCTACTGGAAGCTGTTGTAAGTGTACGTGTAAGTCCCCTTCCTCACACTAATATGTCCTTTGGTCTCCTGAAATATGTGTGTAGAGGTGGGAATTGCTGGGTAGGGGAGGTAGGAGATAGCATTCTCTGATCTCCTATTTCTGTTTTTGTTTTGTTTTGTTTGAGAAGGGAAGGCAAAGCAATTGGGGTTAAGTGAGTTGCC